>WNWK01002932.1:55000-187718 GCA_009830355.1 Cherax destructor
GTCATATGACCCGCCGCTAGAGCTTTTGGTCATTTGACCGAAGCCTTCCACTGGCTTACCAGTCCAGCTAGGGACCAGGATGGAAGGCAATAGCGGTGAGCACAACTAGTGAACATAGTGTCAAGGAAATTTCTTGGCCCCCTCAACTTCACGTCAAATTCCAAGAAGGCTGAGGAGAGTAATTTATATTTGAAAGACGCGCTAAACCCGCGCGGGGTCATTCAACACAAGGAGGCATGGGGGCTCCATCCTCCGTCCGGTAATTGTGATATACAAACTACTCTGGCAGCCAGTCTTCCCGAGGCTTTTTATGGCTGAGGGAAAGTAGATGAACCATCAAGATAAGACAGAATATTCAGCCTGGTAGCAGATGATATTAAGGCAATACAATACGGGGACCCCGAAGGGCGACCCCGAGGGGCGACCCCGAGGGGCGACCAGCTATACCCTCTCCTTGCGGCCACTCATCCCAGAGGCGAAACAAAGACGATGCAATAGAAGAGAAAGAGAGCAAGAAACTAACTCACAGGAAATGAAAAAAAAAATAATGAGTAAGAGTGTTTTTTTTTGGGGGGGAAATACAGTGACACAAATAAATGGAAAAGCAAAACACATAATGGATTTTCCTTGCCTGGAGCAGAGGCTCGACCCTTGCAACTACAAATGGGTGATCACAGGAGCTACAGAGACATGCACAGCAATATAGAGAAAGAGAGAGAGGAAGATGACACCTGTTGTAGGGTAGTATACGTAAATCTGATAATATAAATATATATATATATATATATATATATATATATATATATATATATATATATATATATCATGTATTATTTCTAGAATGCACATTCTGGCAATCAGGCGGCGATATTATCACAAGTCAACAAGTATATGACGAGACAGATAATTATTTCACAGTTAAATAATAATTTACGTGGTAGACTCACCGTCACACCAGACGCGTCACACAAAGGGCGTCACACCAGGAGCATCACACCAAGGGCGTCACTCCAGGAGCGTGACACCTGGTGCGTCACACCAGGGGATCACACCAGGAGCTTCACGCCAGGATCGTCACACCAGGAGCGTCACACCAGGGGCGTCACACCAGGAGCGTCACACCAGGAGCGTCACTCCAGGGGCGTCACACCAGGGGCGTCACACCAGGGGCGTCACTCCAGGAGCGTCACACCAGGGGTGATGTTGCTGCTCATCTCAAAGTAATAAACTAATAAAACGTTGTATGTTCAAATTATATACACAAATCTCACCAGGATTTATTTTAGGTGTTGAGATGTTATTGAATTATACGACGTCAAGATTATAGTGATCAAAGACGATCCAGCACATCACTTTGTCCAACTGAGACTATTCAGAACATATAATAATAATAATAATAATAATAATAATAATAATAATAATAATAATAATAATAATAATATATTATTATTATTATTATTATTATTATTATTATTATTATTATTATTATTATTATATTATTATTGTTGTTGTTATTAATACTTAGATTAAGAGTGCATAAGTTTGCATGAAACTTAGATTTAAAAAGGTTACAGAAGACCGAGGTTGGGTAAGAGAAGGCTTTAAAACTTCAAGGTTTTATAAAACTTACAGAGAAAAGGCGATTGAATTGCAGAGAGTCAATAAACTTTGAAGAAAGCGGCATCATTCTGGCCCAGAAGTTGGTCTCAGCGCTCTGGTATCCCTTATATCATACTAGATCCCCCGTGGAACTCCATCTGGTGGGAATTCAAGATGGATCGAAACTTAAAGTCCTCTACAATCACTTAAAATGAGGTGCATTCGGGGACAAAGAGAGAGAGAGAGAGAGAGAGAGAGAGAGAGAGAGAGAGAGAGAGAGAGAGAGAGAGAGAGAGAGAGAGAGAGTGGTCGAGAGAGTGAATAAATGAGTAAATCTGAGCGAGTTTGTTTGGGACTTGGCCTCAAAACTTCAAGATCCAGTTCGTACCATATACCTACCACCCTGAGACTGAAAAAGTACTTCATAACGTCATGGTGACGTTATGAAGTACGTACTTTGAAACATCCCCTTCCCCCCACACTTTTCCAGGTTTTCGAATTTTATACAGTCTGTCCCTCATCTGCCCTATCAGTTACTGGGTATCTTGTACAACGCAATCATAGTTCCCCTAATTCTTCTTCCAGAGGCGCATGAGTCACTGCCCTCGGTCTTTTCCTTACTGTGTCCATCCCTCAGCTGTGGGACAAGTCTGGTTGCAAACCTTCTGATCTGTTTTATAAGCTTAAGCGGGTGTGGGATTCACGCTGGTGTTTTCTAAGATTGCCTTGACAAACATTGTGCACATAAATCGTGTAAAAATATATATAAATACAGAGGATTCTGACGGGTGTTGTGAAGTTGACTAGTCTCGCAGATGATAACGAAGTTACAAGGTTCTTGTGCTGCTCTGGTGATATGTGCGGTGTGATTGTTTACCGCTAGATCTTGTTCTTTCGTTGATGTTTGTAGTTTGTCTCCACTCAGTCTATACTCTTTCTCTGGTCTTTCCTTCCGCCTGAAGAACATGCCTGCCTTCAATTTCCCGGACTCCACATTTTCAGCCAACATCCTCAAGATCCTCCCAAACGTCGTGAACTTTACTGCACCTTCAGACTTGTCTCCTGCCCAAGCAACTGCTCCTGTAACTTCTATAACCACTTGCACCGCCGACAACGATGATCATGCTGCCTCAACCACCGTCTCTCACGCCTCCCAACCTGCTGTTACACCGCCATTACACCTCTCCACTGCTCCTGTCGACCCTCAGTCACCTGCTAACACCATTGTAGACTCGCCAAATGAATCCACTTGAGAAGAAGATAGTGACGACTCCAGTACACCCTCGTGGGAAAACTTTACCTTCTACACTTCTCCATCGAATGCTGACACCATGACCTGCACTGACCTCTACAAAGGCCTCGGTGCTGGAACAGTCAAGTATGCCTGTGAATCACCTCTTCACTTTACACTCACCCAAGTTCTTGAGTTCATCAAGCCTCTACGTTTCACCTTCAGTAACAAGACCACCTCTCCAGGAGCAGCTTCAAAAAGTTTAAAAATGGCTCCACTGCAAACCTGCCTCCTATAACTAGCACCTGTGTGCTGCCCTCTGATATTCCTACCTGTCTACCCTCTCCTGCGACCTAGTCAAGACTCAAGACCTCAACTACCACGAGACCGATGCATACACAGCTTCCTCTTCCTGTTTTCTCCAAGCTGGGTTAAGCCCTGGCTCTTTTTCTTCTACTGTGGACACTCCTCTCCACCGCTATTCTTCGTCTATCCCGTCTTCCCAGCTCACCCCACTTGGGTCTTACCTAAACTCCCTTGATCTTGATCTTGGGTCTTTCCTCGACTTCCTCGATCCGCATGATCTTTCGCTCCCAGCAAGCAGTCTTTATCCCCTCCCCTTCATATTTTTCTCAAGCAAAGACAATATTCTATTCCATCTGGCAGGTTACTTGCATAATGATCATTAACAGCAGAAGCCTCAATGTTGATCCTTGTGTATGTGTCTCTGTGTATATTGTACACTGTTTTGATCAGCATTACTGATGTCTGATCTCCTGGGCAACTGTTCTGAGTTTCTCTTGTGTATGTGAGAGAGAGAAAGAAAAGAGAAGGAGGGAGTGCAAAGAGAAGGAGAGAGACAAACTCAAGGACACAGACCTACGGGGATGAAAGGAAATAAAACAATTGTGTCATGCACGGACAAAGGATCCTCCCCAACATACCCCGCAGATTCTCCCCAACATACCCTCGCAGACTCTCCCTAACATACCCCCATCCCCTTCTCTCCCCCTTTCCCCAAGGACAGAAAATCCGACTCATCTATTTCTCGCATTTCGCCTTCTTCGCTTGGGAACGTAATTTTCCGTATAATTTTTTTAAGACGGTGGTAATGGTCGCCAAAGCAGCACTATCTTCACACCCACTTACATTATCAAGATATAATTGTGTATAAAGACTAGTATCATCTTCAGGGTTATCTACGCCTGTTCTCTCCACCCTCCGAGATCACCTATACTCAGGCAAATTGTAACTTTCTTAAAAGGTTTCCTAATTGTCTTCAAGTTTGAACTCTTATGGTGTTCCGCCTAGAGCACTCGACACGGCAGTCTGGAGGAGGGGATCAGAATGCCTTAGTTAAGCCGGGAGAAGTATGGAATTCTCAACCCATCAACTGAGTTTAATTCTCTTATTTTTACGTTTATTTAGTATCTTTTAGTGGACTCTCTTGGTCTTGAATCTGTTTCTTAAAGGAGACTTGATTACGACATGAAAGTTATTTTGTGGAAGTGTCATGACAGACCAGAGAAGGACACAGTACTCAGAGCATGACACAGTGCCCAGAACTTGACAGGGAACATGACACAGTACCCAGGGCATAACAGGAGACATGACACAGTGCCCAGAGCATAACAGGAGACATGACACAGTGCCCAGGGCATGACAGGAGACATGACACAGTGCCCAGAACATGACAAGGAACATGACAGTGCCAAAGGCAGTCATCACTGCCTCGCCTACATGTTTCCGGGATTCCATTTATATGTAAATTAACAATACGAGTTGATCTCCAGCATCCTCATAAATGACATTAACCTTTTCTACTCTATGCTGAAGCAGTTGTTAACCACCATCCAGGGAGGTACTACCCTCCTGTCATACCATCCAGGAAGGTACTACCCTCCTGTCATACCATCCAGGGAGGTACTACCCTCCTGTCATACCATCCAGGGAGGTACTACCCTCCTGTCATACCATCCAGGGAGGTACTACCCTCCTGTCATACCATCCAGGGAGGTACTACCCTCCTGTCATACCATCCAGGGAGGTACTACCCTCCTGTCATACCATCCAGGGAGGTACTACCCTCCTGTCATACCATCCAGGGAGGTACTACCCCCCTGTCATACCATCCAGGGAGGTACTACCCTCCTGTCATACCATCCAGGGAGGTACTACCCTCCTGTCATACCATCCAGGGAGGTACTACCCTCCTGTCATACCATCCAGGAAGGTACTACCCTCCTGTCATACCATCCAGGAGGTACTACCCTCCTGTCATACCATCCAGGGAGGTACTACCCTCCTGTCATACCATCCAGGGAGGTACTACCCTCCTGTCATACCAGTCTCAAACATATATACATACATGCACACACACCAGCGAAGAGGCGGAGCCAGCAGCTGTGACTCGACCCCTGCACCACAAATAGGTGAGTACAAACAGGTGAGTACCAGGTAGTAGGTCGGTAGACAGCAACCAAGGGAAGTACTACTCTCTTGTCATACGAGTGTGAAATGGAAGCCTGTTAAATGTTTGTCACTCTGGCAGTATTCATGCAAGATATCAGGCAACTTTTACAAATTTCTACTCACGTTAAGTATACACTTATCTTCCCAGTGTTTCTGTTCTTGTAATAATTTCATACCAGTTTAAGGGGATGGAGGGTGGCCTGATCTGAGATCGGGTCGCGGGAGCGATGATTCCAAGAAACCCTTCGGAGACAGCCGGGTCAGGCCCCAGCGTACTCAAACACCACGTTGGAAAACTTCACCACGAGACACAGGAGCGTGGTGACCAGGTAGCACTTGGGCGCACCCGCAGCGCAGTTGGGGCGCACCCTACAATACCATTCTTCCCCTGACGTTATTTACCACGCATGAATTTTCACCATTGTGGCGGCTAATGCAACAAAGAGCGCGGAATACACTCTCGCCGGCATATATTCCTCGCAAGCCAGCAAACAAAGCCACACTAAAATGGGGTAAATTCCTCGAATCTCGGATTTAAGTGTTACGAAAATCCAGAAGAATTGAGACGGTCAAGAGCTTGGAAGGTTCAGTAGCTCGCCAGGCAAATGGAGCTTGAAAGTTAACAATCAAATTTGCAAATTATATTCTACCAGGGAGAAAACAAAAGCTACATCTTTTTTCCTTTCTTCGTTGCTTGGGTTTGTAGCATCTAGAAGGACACTCGTAGCAATTGATTGTCTTGCTCTAAACGTTAACTTTCTGAGTGTTTTAAGTTGCTGCCGCTGATCACCTGTCAGTAAATACTGTAGGTATGTGGTTCTTAGTCGGCTATCGTGGGTATAAACCTGGAAATTAGCATCCGGGACGCTACACCAAACTCGTCTTAACACCAAGAGGAGGCCTGATCAAGGACTGGGCAGTGGGGGGCGCTGACCCCAGGAACACCCTCTATTCTTGACAAATAGTATCCAATTTTACCTAAAGTTTGGCGCTACTGATCTATAGTAGACGAAGCACCTAAAGCAGAAATAAAAACTTGG
The DNA here is from genome assembly GCA_009830355.1 of Cherax destructor. Classification (NCBI taxonomy): domain Eukaryota; kingdom Metazoa; phylum Arthropoda; class Malacostraca; order Decapoda; family Parastacidae; genus Cherax; species Cherax destructor. Next base: position 61,343 of record WNWK01002932.1, read on the forward strand.
GAATTTGCGAGAGCTAGAGGTGACTTTACACTTGCTACCCTTATTTTATAACGGTAAATAGATAAACTGGTGTTATTTGACTATTTTTGGATTGTACTCTGGTCAGTGCGAGATGCATGGGCAATTCTGCTTACACATACTACTAACCCTATTCACCTAGCAGCCATAGGTTACCGGGTGACAGTCGAATGTTCTGGGTTGCATCCCGAGGATGAGGGTGATGGTTGTGAATCTTAGGACTGGGCTTTAAAATATAAAGAAGTAGGTGCAAAATTTGGCAGCGTTGGAGAGTTGAATATTAGTTATGCACAGTCGCTCACATGACCTTCAAGGAAGATAATTTGGTGGGAAGAATCGTGAGTTGACTAGTGTGACCTGACCAGCGTGTCACTCACTCTCACACTCGTTGAGCTGACTGCTGTTGTTGTGACATTATATATATATATATATATATATATATATATATATATATATATATATATATATATATATATATATATATATATATATATATATATATATATATATATATATATATATATATATATATATATATACTTTTGTCATGTTTCCTTTTATAGTTCCTTGATAATGTAGTATCACGAAATCGCTTGAATTCCATTTCTTTCATAGTGGTTGTCTTGCATATATATATATATATATATATATATATATATATATATATATATATATATATATATATATATATATATATATATATATATATATATATATATATATATATATATATATATATATATATATATATATATATATATTTTGTATACTCACACAGAAGCGTAAAACATGTAGTGGTCTCTTAAGGTCTAGAAAATATGAGGTAATTAGGTGTGATCCGAGAAAGAGAAGGACAGCTCCAGTTCCTTAAATCAAGAGCCCGTAACCAGCATCAAGGCACCTCTCTCTCCCCTCCCCTCACTTGAAGAGTTAAAAATTACAGCCGTCTTAATAAATGGTCTGAGGGAAGAGATTATGTGTGTCGTACTTTAATGGAACATGCGCAAACTCTTCACCCTCCTCCGGGATCGAATCCGGGACGTTTCGGCTGTGAGTCGGTGTTCCCTGTGAATCACGAACTTTCGTAGACTAGTTAATGGTCCAAGTCGGACCGAAACGTCGTCGTAAGTTTCTTTCTGCTATGTGTGTGTTATTTGTCGGGAGATACAGTGGATATAGTTACTACTGACCAATACTTTGCCATCCTGCATGGCCGAATTAGGAATCCTCGAAAGGACCTTTAAGTGGTTGCCTGAATTGTTTTTCTTCTCCAGTGTTTCGTTTATATTTCGTTCACAACATGAGAATGCCTCTTCCGATCGGCTTCAACTTTTCAAAGCTGGTGTACGGTAACTAGGGAAAAATTCTTGGAATAATTGCCCAAAGACCAAAGGTGTATAACCTATTCCCAGTATCCTGGAATGATTCTCATAACTTCCAAAACGTTTTGTTGTTTGGAATTATGCGTTCAGAAAAGTGCTTCCCACAGAGTGGCAGTCAAGTGTGTAGGAGAACATTTGCCAGTTTTATGCCTACCTGGAGGGCATTCCGGGGATCACGCCCCCGCGGCCCGGTCCATGACCAGGCCTCCTGGTGGATCAGGACCTGATCAACGAGGCTGTTACTGCTGGCCGCACGTAGTCCAACGTACGAACCACAGCCCGGCTGATCTGGCACTGACTTTAAGTATCTGTCCAGCTCCCTCTTGAAGACAACCAGGGGTCTATTGGTAATTCCTCTTATGGCTGGTGGGAGGCTGTTGAACAGTCTTGGGCCCCGGACACTTATTGTGTTTTCTCTTAGTGTACCAGTGGAGCCCCTACTTTTCGCTAGGGGTATGTTACATCGCCTGCCAAGTCTTTTGCTTTCTTAGGGAGTAATTTGTGTGTGCAGGTTAGGGACCAGTCCCTCCAGAATCTTCCAGTTGTAGATTATGATATAAGATAATGCGAGAAATTTTATTGCCGTTAAATCACGTAAAATATATTCGAGTCTACCTCTTCTGAATGTCCTGAATGACTGCGATATTTAAATGCTGAAGCTTCTAATAGACATGAGGGAAGTCATTTAGCTTGTCTGTGGGCAAATTTATCATTATACTAAATTAGTTAACGATGCCCGTGTAATAGTGTGCAAGGTTAACGAAGCCGGTACAATAGTGTGAAAGAAGTTTAACGACGCCGATGTGATGATAGCGTGTAGGACGATCAACGAAGCTGGTGTGATGACGTATAGGAAGGTAGTGTAGCAGCTGTATCTGGATGTGGGCTACCACAAGGTCCTGGGCTGCCTCCGCTGCTGACCACAACAACTGTGGGTCTGGCTCAGCCCACCACACTAGGTAATAAACTCAGTCTGCGCCAATTAACATCTAATAGGCCCAGGCTTTGCTAATTAAGAACTAATGGGCCAAGACTGTTTCAAATAACACACCGTTGGTCTACAACCTATTATTATTATTATTATTATTATTATTATTATTATTACTATTAGTATTATTATGGGGAACGCTAAACCCATAGGGATTATACAGCGCCTATGGGGGACCTGGGGGGTGTTAATGGAAGGCATTCAGGTTCAATTCAGGGAACTGGAACACAGATCCAATTCTCTAGATCAAGAGCCCCTCACCAGCATCCAGGATCCTCCCTAGAGGGGGGGAGTCTAGAACGTAATCACCTAACATTTGGTGGGTTCAGACTTGTGTCAGTTAAAAGCCAGAGGATCCAGGCTGTGTTAATAACTGTTAATATGCCCAGCTGTCTCACTTAACAGTTAACATAAATTTATAGCTGATTAGTCGTGGTTTTTGTCGGTTGATGTATCAAGACGCCTTATGAATTTCGTCCCATAGCAGCTTACTGCACTCCCTATCCAGGCTTAGGGGCCTGTAAATCACACCCAAAATCAATTTTTCACGACCCTCGAGAAACTGTAGCCAAACAGATTCTGTGGGCGTCGTCCCTGGGTCGTGCTAGCAGAGACGACGAGACGGGTGGTCAGGTGCTACCTTCTGGTGAGACGAGACAGGCAGTTGGGTGCCATCTCCCTGGTGAGACGAGATCAGTGATCGAATGCTATCTCTTGGTGAGACGAGGCGTGCATGCCTATATCTGTTACCACTGTTCACCCACCTGAATTTTAGCCTGAAATACCTGACGATATCCTCAGTCTTACTGAAGTCTCTCAGCTCAGGCTGACGGATCATTACAATGCACGTGATCCATCCTGTGAGACGGAATGTGACAGGGAAACTCAACTAGCTTTTGTTTCCACTGTGAAACTATCAGAGAGAGAGCGCAGGGTAGCGGCACACTGCGGGTGTTCCCACGATGTAATTCCTAAAGAATACAGTAGCAGCACACTGCTGATGTATCCAGTTCTACTAAATAATAATAAAGAAAGAAAGTGTCGGTCGTATCCCAGGGTTGAGGGACCTGAAGACAGCAACCGAAATAAGCCACACTTCACGGCTTTCTTTTATTACCCTGGATTATTATTAGCTCTTCCGGTTTAATAATACGAAGAAAATCTTCTAAATGTACCTGGCAATATCCTTTCAATGTTAATGGAATTATTTGTATAAAACACAGCGACTTGTAACTTTTTAATGGTCCAAGTCGGACCGAAACGTCGTCGTAAGCTCCTCTCTGTCTCTTGTGTATTGTTCCAGTCACGGTATTGTGCTTAATGCGATATATTTTTCTTAAATATTAATGGAGGTTAATTAAGTTCTGCATACTTGAGAGCATTAGGAACTTGACGAACGCTGCTCAAGTTGGCTGGTGGTCTGACTCAGTAGAAAGCAAGAGGAGAATAATTAATCTTGGGGAAGGGACTGTTGTAAATGTTGATTGGGTAGTTTTAAAACTTTATGGGGATATGCTATAAGGCTTGTCCTGGGACTGAAGGAATGTCCTGGGACTGAAGGAATGTCCTGGGACTGAAGGAATGTCCTGGGACTGAAGGAATGTGCTAGGATTGAAGGAATGTCCTGGGACTGAAGGAATGTGCTAGGATTCAAGGAATGTCCTGGGACTGAATGTTCTAGGATTGAAGGAATGTTCTAGGATTGAAGGAATGTGCAAGGATTAAAGGAATGTGCTAGGATTGAAGGAATGTGCTAGGATTGAAGGAATGTATTGGGATTGAAGGAATGTATTGGGATTGAAGGAATATCGTAGGATTGAAGGAATGTCCTAGGATTGAAGGAATATCCTAAGATTGAAGGAATATCCTAGGATTGAAGGAATATCTTACGATTGAAAATATCTCGTTAAATGGGACTGTCTAAAGCGTAGAAAAAAGATGTATAATGCGAGAGACATTATTATAGTTAATAGTTTATTTCCGATCATAAGTAGTACGGTGATAGTAAACATACTAACCCGTTAGTATTATTATTTTATTATTGTTATTATTATTATTGATTTATTATTATTGTTATTAGTGTAATATTAGATATCAGTTATATAAATAATATTTTTATGATGATTACGCATTAGGGTTTCTTAATTGAGACTAACTAATCAAATGGTGTTCGTGTCAGGAGCGGAGATGCATTCTTTACATGCTCCTGGAGGAGAGTGTTACCCAGGTGGTGGTGGTGCTGCTTATGTGAGGTGTGTAGTAGTCTCCCCTCACTTCACCTCACTATACCACCACACTATGTATATATTATTATTATTATAATCATAACTAAGCGTCATACAGCCCTGCAACGATATGTATACAAGGGTCATGCAGCCCTGCAACGATATGTATACAAGGGTCATGCAGCCCTGCAACGATATGTATACAAGGGTCATGCAGCCCTGCAACGATATGTATACAAGGGTCATACAGCCCTGCAACGATATGTATACAAATAACAGAAATGATGTTGTGTTGTGAAGAAAAACGCATCATATCTTCGCCACCCAGCAGGCACTTAGCTACACTTTAACTCCATTTAATCACACCAAATGAGTTTCGAATAGCGCTCGATACTCTTAAAACACTTTATAGAGTTTTGTTTTATTAATCAGGAAGACTAGGTCATTTTATATGCATAGAGATTATTATTCTTAGTCAAGGATACACATTACATGAGAGAGTACAATGATTTATTAGTGTAGCTTCCGGAGGTCACTTCCCGCCCACTTTCCTCCGCGGACCGGTCCATGTCTCCTGGTTGATGGCCTGATCGATCAAGCTGTTGGTGATGCGGGCGGCTGGCTCAAACAGCTTGGTTGATCAAGACAACGACCCGGAGGCTTAGGCCATGGGAGCGGTGACCTCCGGAAGCAACCTACAGATAGGAGAGAATACAGAATTATACTGATAAAGTACACACAGTAAAGTGGTCTATTATAACTCCTATGTCAGTCTTTACCAAGTCCTTCAACACTAGTTTCAGAAGAGGCTTCACCTTCTAAAATAGGTAGTGATGAAGACACTAAATGAAGCCCTTCATTGGTGGCATTCTCAAGAACATGAAAAGTGCACGCACTTGAAAAATCCCACCCACTTGAAAAACATTGTAATAGTAAAGGACATAACTGTAATTAGTGATCTTATCGTCACTTGTTAACAGCTGTTGGGTCTCCAGTTTGTGCTCTCTAAAATAAGTCTCGTTAACACCATCCACTTGCAGCCAACTTACTCGCTGAGCTTCGCCAGGCTCCACCACAATCATCAGTTCTCCAACTTTAGGTTCCCAAGGCAAAGACTACTGCACAAGTCATCAGGAAAGAAGAAGACGTACGACACTTCCCCTCCCACTTCGACGTACGACACTTCCCCTCCCACTTCACCTAACCTTCGAAACTCGAGTGGACGGGTAGGGTTGGAACATCACAATCCAACCACCGTACCACACCTTTAACCACACTACCTCCACCACACTACAACACACCCTACACCTCCACTACACTACCTCTCCGTCTGTCCCTTAGTAATACACCCTCACCCCACCATACTTCACACACCCAACCACATCAACCCCACACCACGCGTCCCCCCTCACCTTCCCACCACGCGTCCCCCCTCACCTTCCCACCACGCGTCCCCTCTCACCTTCCCACCACGCGTCCCCCCTCACCTTCCCACCACGCGTCCTCTCTCACCTTCCCACCACGCGTCCCCCCTCACCTTCCCACCACGCGTTCCCCCTCACCTTCCCACCACGCGTCCCCTCTCACCTTCCCACCACATCCACAAAGCCAAAACCATATTGTACTGACAGTCCAGCTTCTCTCCCATGAAGATTGGTGCGTGATCCCTGCCGGCCGCTGTGACCTGCCCCGTATGAGACGTCCTTCAACGCGACCCGTGATGACGTGACATCAGTCACAACTAAAAGAACCTGGGTTCGATCCCAGGGCGAAAATAAAGAAGTCTCCTTACACCTGATGCCCCAAGGCACCTAAGATTCAGTGCCATTAGTGGTCGTTATAAATGGAAGCTGTGTAATATCATCGGGAGTGGTTATAGCAGCAATATTAGTAATGTAGATATAAGAGAGGCAGTATTAGTAGTAGAAGTAGTATTAATAGTACTAGTATTACTATTTGTAATCATAGTAGCAGTAGAAGTGGTAACAGTAATACAAGTAGTAATAGTACTAATACTACTAGTAGTCATAGTAGTAGCAGCAGCAATATTAGTAAATGTACTGGAGTCGTAGCAGTAGCAAGCAGCAGTAGAAGTAAAAGTAATACTAATTATAGTAGCAGTAAGAGCGGCAGCAGCAGTGATGATAATATTAGCAGCAGCAAGATTCGTAAGAGGAGGCGGAAGAAGAGGAGGAAAAGGATGAGGAGGAAGAAAAAGGGGAGAGAGAATGGAAAAACTGTAAATTCTGCTAGAACATTTTTGGTTAATTTTCAGGAAGGAAAGCAGGTCATTACTTGGAGCGTACAAGCTCACTTTTAGCATGCTATGGTTCCTTGTATTAGTGTGATTAAACTGAATACAAACAACAAGAATTAAATCAGATAAGGACCAGGCAGGACTACAAAGAGACCTGGACAGGCTGGACGCGTGGTTCAGCAACTGGCTCCTCGAGTTTAACCCCACCAAATGCAAAGTCATGAAGATCGGGGAAGGGAAAAGAAGACCGCAGACCTTTTAAACAGTACCAGAAATAAAGCAAAACAACAAAGCTGTGTACTAACAAGTACGTGTACAGTACTTGTGGTCCAGTGAAGCTCCACCTGCCCCCCCCCCAAAAAAAAAAATGTACAAGGAATTGTTTTTTGGCATGGGTTACATGGTTAATTCATAAAAAAATCAAAGCTTGGGTAGCCATTTCGACTCGGGATTTTAATTTTGTTGTCACCACTCTCCACAATGGCTGAATTTTGAGGGTAAAAAAAGTCATATTTCCGGATCTATTTGTCGTAGACTGGTCGTTGTGGTGTCGGAAACTGGTCGTTGTGGTGTCGGAGACTGGTCGTTGTGGTGTCGGAGACTGGTCGTTGTGGTGTCGGAGACTGGTCGTTGTGGTGTTGAAGACTGGTCGTTGTGGTGTCGTAGACTGGTCGTTGTGGTGTCGGAAACTGGTCGTTGTGGTGTCGGAAACTGGTCGTTGTGGTGTCGGAGACTGGTCGTTGTGGTGTCGGAGACTGGTCGTTGTGGTGTCGGAGACTGGTCGTTGTGGTGTTGAAGACTGGTCGTTGTGGTGTCGTAGACTGGTCGTTGTGGTGTCGGAAACTGGTCGTTGTGGTGTCGGAAACTGGTCGTTGTGGTGTCGGAGACTGGTCGTTGTGGTGTCGGAGACTGGTCGTTGTGGTGTCGGAGACTGGTCGTTGTGGTGTTGAAGACTGGTCGTTGTGGTGTTGAAGACTGGTCGTTGTGGTGTCGGAGACTGGTCGTTGTGGTGCTGAAACTGGTCGTTGTGGTGTGAGACTGGTCGTTGTGGTGTCGGAGACTGGTCGTTGTGGTGTCGGAGACTGGTCGTTGTGGTGTTGAAGACTGGTCGTTGTGGTGTAAGACTGGTCTTGTGGTTCGGAACTGGTCGTTGTGGTGCTGAAGACTGGTCGTTGTGGTGTTGAAGACTGGTCGTTGTAGTGTCGTAGACTGGTCCTTGTGATGTCGTAGACTGGACTGGTCGTTGTAGTGCCGTAGACTGGCCATTGTGGTGTCATAGACTGATCATTATGGTGTCATAGACTGGTCATTGTGGTGTCATAGACTGGTCATTGTGGTGTCATAAACTGGTCATTGTGGTGTCATAAACTGATCATTGTGGTGTCATAGACTGGTCATTGCGGTGTCATAGACTGGTCATTGTGTTGTCATAGACTGGTCATTGTGGTGTCATAGACTGGTCATTGTGGTGTCATAGACTGGTCATTGTGGTGTCATAAACTGATCATTGTGGTGTCATAGACTGATCATTGTGGTGTCGCAGACTGGTCATTGTGGTGTCGTAGATTGGTCACTGTGGTGTCATAGACTGATCATTGTGGTGTCATAGACTGGTCATTGTGGTGTCATAGACTGATTGTGGTGTCGTAGACTGGTCATTGTGGTGTCATAGACTGGTCATTGTGGTGTCATAGACTGGTCATTGTGGTGTCATAGACTGGTCATTGTGGTGACATAGACTGGTCATTGTGGTGTCAGACTGGTCATGTGGTGTCTAGATGGTCTGGTGTCATAGACTGATCATTGTGGTGTCATAGACTGGTCATTGTGGTGTCATGACTGATTGTGGTGTCGTAGACTGGTCATTGTGGTGTCGTAGACTGGTCGCTGTGGTGTCATAGACTGGTCATTGTGGTGTCATGACTGATTGTGGTGTCGTAGACTGGTCGCTGTGGTGTCGTAGACTGGTCATTATAGTATCAAAGTATGGTGTTCAGTATTGACAAGCGATGGATCAGACGCATGTGATACACTTGGTTATCTATTATGGCGAAACTTTCCGCCAGCATAACAGTCTTGCTCAGACACTCAGTATTCGACTATACCATCTCAGTGTATATAACTAATCCGACCCACACATTTATTTGGCGATATTCCATTTACGTAATACATTTTTTTTATTAATGGGAAATTTTCATTAAATATATAACAGATACTTTTATTCTACATTATTTTTTTTAAATAAAAATATCCTAATTTTATTGGAAATCTTTTAATTTCCTTTGAATTCTTGAAACTCATCATTTATGTTAGTTTTTGGTTCATATTTTTTTTTTTTCCTAAAAAAAAAAAGATTGTTCACTCTTTAATAAAATCACTTAAGACTTGTGAGGTATATTTTAAAGATAATCACTTATCTATGCTCAAGAGGTGGGTACAGATAGATCTTGTGCCTACCCTAACGGAGTTTCGAGCCTTCACTACTACATGAGCTGAATGGCCCCACAGTGGTTTAGCGCTCCACACGAATACAACAATAGCCCCACTGCTCCTGACAGATAAAGGTTTTGTCTCACAGGTAGATTAGTCCCGCTCCAGGACACTGTCCTGGCCAGGACACTGTCCTGGCGAGCATTACAAGTAACTTCCAGGTGAGTTATAGTTCACTAGGCTGCATCAGGGAACCGCTGAATCACTTTAACTTTGGTAATTAAATTGTCAATTATGCAGTACACGTGGGGAGACGATAGCATAGCAGTGTCACTGCATAACTCTCCTTCCTAATGTTTGATTTCATTGTTAAAAGATTTTTGATGTTTCATACGTGCTGAATGAGTTTTGATGTACTGTACGTGTTAAATGAGTTTTCATGTTCCACGCGTGTTAAATGAGGTTTCTTATGTAGTACGAGAAGTCTGCTATATCACCCATGATGGCCGTAAATACCTCTACCACCTGTGGTTTGTTGGTTAATTAGGTTGAAAACCTATCGACTACACGAAGGTCATTAAGACTGCCTATAACCTGTTCACCACCAGTTCATGATCAACCGGGTTGTGGTGCATAACTTGAACTGCGGGTAGCGGGTACTAACAACTTGATCGATCGGGTCTGGAACCGGGCCGTGGGGGCGGTGACCTCCCGATGCAGCTCCAGGTAAACTTCTAAAAGAGGGATTGCTCCCACTGCCAGACTCCTGGACCGATAGATAATGTTTGTAAATAGTTTCGCCGGTTTGCGAATTGTTAAGCGTTCCAAAATCTCTCTCAAAGCTCACCGGATGTGGCAGGATATGGGGTATGGAATACAACGTCTAGCTTCGGCTAGGAACACATATTTATCTGGGTTCTGCCTGTATGGCAAAAGTACTGTGTACTTTGATGCAATGGACCGAGAGATGTTTATATATATATATATATATATATATATATATATATATATATATATATATATATATATATATATGTGTGTTTGTTGTGTGTGTGTGTGTGTGTGTGTGTGTGTGTGTGTGTGTTCTCACCTATTTGTGGTTGCATGGGTCGAGTCATAGCTCTTAGCCCCGCCTCTTCACTGATTGCTACTAGGTCCTCTCTCTCCCTGCTCCATGAGCTTTATCAAACCTCGTCTTAAAACTATGTATGGTTCCTGCCTCCACTACGTCACTTTCTAGGCTATTTCACTTCCAGACAACTCTATGACTGAAGAAATACTTCCTAACATCTCCTTGACTCATAGGAGTCTTCAACTTCCAATTGTGACCCCTTGTTTCTGTGTCCCCTCTCTGGAACATCCTGTCTCTGTTCACCTTATCTATTCCTTGCAGTATTTTATATGTCGTTATCATGTCTCCCCTAACCCTCCTGTCCTCTAGTGTCGTCAGGCCGATTTCCCTTAACCTTTCTTCGTAGGACAATCCCCTTAGCTCTGGGACTAGTCTTGTTGCAAACCTTTGCAATGCAATTTCTCTAATTTCTTTACGTGCTTGACCAGGTGTGGGTTCCAAACTGGTGCTGCATACTCCAGTATGGGCTTGACGTATATGGTGTACAGTGTCTTGAACGATTCCTTAATGAGGTATTGGAAAGCTATTCTTAGGTTTGCCAGCCGCCCGTATGCTGCAGCAGTTATCTGATTGATGTGTGCCTCAGGAGATGTGCTCGGTATTATACTCAACCCAAGATCTTTTTTCTTGAGTGAGGTTTGCAGTCTTTGGCCACCTAGACTATACTCTGTCTGCGGTCGTCTTTGCCCTTCCCCGATCTTCATGACTTTGTATTTGGCAGGGTTAAATTCAAGGAGCCAGTACTGGACCAGGCTTGTAGCCTTTCCAGGTCTCTTTGTAGTCCTGCCTGATCCTCGACTGATTTAATTCGTGTGTGTGTGTTTGTGTGTGTGTGTGTGTGTGTGTGTGTGTAATGTTATTTCACATTGATGGCTGCCTAGTACGTGTAAGGATAACTCAAATAATATGCTAGTAATGTTAGTTACACTGGCTGCTGAACTCCCGCCGTAGCCAAGAATTTCGGCAGTGTGTAAATAATCTTGATCTCGCACGCTTCGCTAGAGCCGCTGAGCTCTGAGCAAAATGATCATCACGCTCCAAGCTACTTATAAAAAAGCCTCATATATATTCTTATGCAATGTGGACATTCACATGTTAAACCGTCTGAAACAAGCCAGGGATTTGCTACCCTGCTATATGTTCCGCATTTTTCTTATATATATATATATATTTTTTTTTTTTATGGTGAAGTCTGCTATAATGTGAAAGAGGAAAATTATATTGTATTTATTTTTCCTTTGCAGCTTTATTTTAGAGAGTGTAAGAAGTCTGGAAACACCGAAGAGCCGGCAAGAAAAAATACAGCATCAAGGACCGACTTGACTATACAACACCAGGGACCGACTTGACTATACAACACCAGGACCGACTTGACTATACAACACCAGGGACCGACTTGACTATACAACACCAAGGATCGACATGACTATACAACACCAGAGACCGACATGACTATACAATACCAGGGATCGACTTGACTATACAACACCAAGGATCGACATGACAATACAACACCAGAGACCGACTTGACTATACAACACCAGGGACCGACTTGACTATACAACACCAGTGACCGACATGACTATACAACACCAGGGACCGACTTGACTATACAACACCAGGGACCGACATGACTATGCAACACCAGGGACCGACTTGACTATACAACACCAGAGACCGACTTGACTATACAACACCAGGGACCGACATGACTATACAACACCAGGGACCGACTTGACTATACAACACCAGGGACCGACTTGACTATACAACACCAGGGACCGACTTGACTATACAACACCAGGGACCGACATGACTATACAACACTAGGGATCGACATGACTATACAACACCAGGGACCGACATGACTATACAACACCAGGGACCGACATGACTATACAACACCAGGGACCGACATGACTATACAACACCAGGGACCGACATGACTATACAACACCAGGGACCGACATGACTATACAACACAAGGGACCGACTTGACTATACAACACCAGGGACCGACATGACTATACAACACCAGGGACCGACATGACTATACAACACCAGGGACCGACTTGACTATACAACACCAGGGACCGACTGACTATACAACACCAGGGACCGACTGACTATACAACACCAGGACCGACATGACTATACAACACCAGGGACCGACATGACTATACAACACCAGGGATCGACATGACTATACAACACCAGGGACCGACATGACTATACAACACCAGGGACCGACTTGACTATACAACACCAGGGACCGACTTGACTAAACAATACCAGGGACCGACTTGACTATACAATACCAGAGACAGACTTGACTATACAACACCAGGGACCGACTTGACTATACAACACAAGGGACCGACTTGACTATACAATACCAGAGACCGACTTGACTATACAACACCAGGGACCGACTTGACTATACAATACCATGGACCGACTTGACTATACAACACCAGGGACCGACTTGACTATACAACACCAGAGACCGACTTGACTATACAACACCAGGGATCGACTTGACTATACAATACCAGGGATCGACATGACTATACAACACCAGGGACCGACTTGACTATACAACACCAGGGACCGACTTGACTATACAACACCAGGGACCGACTTGACTATACAACACCAGGGACCGACTTGACTATACAACACCAGGGACCGACTTGACTATACAACACCAGGGACCGACTTGACTATACAATACCTGGGACCGACTTGACTATACAATACCAGGGACCGACTTAACCATACAATACCAGGGATCGACTTGACTATGCAACACCAGAGACCGACTTAACCATACAATACCAGGGACCGACTTGACTATACAACACCAGAGACCGACTTGACTATACAATACCAGGGACCGACTTAACCATACAATACCAGGGATCGACTTACTATGACAACACCAGGGACCGACTGACTATACAACACCAGGGACCGACTTGACTATACAACACCAGACCGACTTACTTTGCATATACCATGGACCAGACTATCAATACCAGAGAGACTTGACTATACAACACCAGGGACCGACTTGACTATACAACCAGGGACCAGCTTGATTACAATGAGGACCATTGCCCACTATCAACACCAGGGACCGACTTGACTATACACCAGGGACCACTTGACTATACAACACCAGGGACCCACTTGACTATACAACACCAGGGACCGACTTGACTATACAACACCAGGGACCCACTTGACTATACAACACTAGGGACCGCACCAGACCACTACAACACCGGACGACCAGACCGCACCAGACCAACAGCCAGAGGACCCGAACCAGACAGACAACACCGAGGACCAAGCAGACAACACCGAGGGACCAACAACAACACCGAGGGACCGAACACACGCGCAGACAACACCGAGGGACCAAGCAGACAACACCAGGGACCGACAAGCAGACAACACCGAGGGACCGAGCAGACAACACCGAGGAGACCGAGCAGCAACACCAGGGACCAAGCAGACAACACCGAGGGACCAAGCAGACAACACCGAGGGACCGAGCAGACAACACCGAGGGACCAGACTAGCAGCAACACCAGGGACCGACAGACAGACAACACCGAGGGACCGAAGCAGACAACACCTGAGGACCGAAGCACGAGCAACACCCAGAGGGACCAGCAGTGCAACACCGAGGGACCAGGACAACACCGAGGGACCAAGCCCAGATAACACCGAGGGACCGAGCAGACAACACCGAGGGACCGAGCAGACAACACCGAGGGACCGAGCAGACAACACCGAGGGACCAGCTGACATACAACACTAGGGACCGCCAGACCCCACTACAGAACGGACCAAGCAACAACATCCGAGAAATAACTCAAGCACTACACACCGAGGAACCGAGCAGACAACACCGAGGACCAAACAGGCAACACCGAGGGACCAAGCAGACAACACCGACGGACCAAGCAGACACACCGAGGACCAAGCAGACAACACCGAGGGACCAAGCAGACAACACCGAGGAACCGAGCAGGCAACACCGAGGGACCAAGCAGACAACACCGAGGGACCAAGCAGACAACACCGAGGGACCAAGCAGACAACACCGAGGACGAGCAGGCAACACCGAGGGACCAAGCAGACAACACCGAGGGACCAAGCAGACAACACCGAGGGACCGAGCAGACAACACCGAGGGACCGAGCAGACAACACCGAGGGACCGAACAGACAGACACACGAAACACCTGTGTCAGTTCCTGGCTTACCGACCCCAGCTCGCTAAAGAACTGTTGAAACCAGAGAACTCGAATTAACTCCCGGCCATAATTATTATTATTAAGACGCCAGAATTTCGCATTTCTTGCAGCCCATCACACTATTAATAATCGACATGAAAAAGTTCAGGAGGAGCAGGTTGTTTACTGATTGTGGTGGTTGTGGTGGTGGTGGTAGTGGTGGTGGTGGTGGGCGGAGTCTGGTGGGCGTCCCACCAATGACTCCAGAAGCCTTGGTGGACTTGCCATGTGCTGCCACTTTATATATACTTCTACTGCTGTTATTCCCTGTAATATCTTTCTCGTGTCAAGTAATTCGTCCGTATATCATGTTTCGGCGTCACTGTAATGCGTACTTGTGTTTTTACTGGCTGAAGGTCAATAATAAAGTCAGTCTTGGGAATGCATCTTCAAGGTGGTGGAACGTCTGGAAAGGTTGTCTCGCAAGGCAAAGGTCAAATTTTGAGAATTTTTCTAAATATAACTCGGATGATAATCTTACAGATCGGGTGGTACACCTAGCTCTTCTTGCGAGAGTTGACATACTCGTTTTATGAGTGTTTGCGAGTCAAATGCCGTAATAATTACCTTGAGCCAAGAGTTTATATTATCCCCGGTCTCTCTCCTCACCCCGTGGCCCCGGGCGGTATGAGGTACTCGCCAAGCTGCTAACCCAGAATTTAATTCTATTTTATTTAGCACTTTTCCCAGCATTCGTGTCAGTTAGCGTAATATATAATACGCTTGTATGAAAGAGGTTGTGCGTAAAATATAAATATAACGCTGAAACCGAATGTAAAGGTATAAAAATGCGTTTAATATCGGGGTTGTGATGGGGACAAAAAGTGAGCCTAGTCCTGGTAGGGTCAGTCAGTGAGGGCTGAACCAGCCCCGGGAACGCAGCGTCCTCTTGCTACCTCCATCTCCATCTAACTTATCTCCTTATTTTTGGCATATTTCGTCATTTTTCTTTGCCTCTACTTCGCGTGTTTAATAAGTGAATGTTTGAAGATATTTGTGAGTGCACCGTGTAGCGCAATAATGTTGTGTGAGTAAAAAATCTGAGCCGGGGAAAAGTTGTGAGAATGCGTCTTGTCCATACTCTGTTGGGGGAAGTGTGCTAGTGAATTTTAAGTGAAGATTGTTTTTTTTTTTTAAGTGAGCCTCATAGTGCTGAAGAAGGATTTACTCGTGGATAATATTGCAATGGATATTCGCATTATGAAGGTAAGTTTCTTGTTTTTTTTTTTCATTTTGATTCGTTTAATTCGTTCAAACTTTGGGGTTGATAATATACGGACGATAAATTTCAAGGGACAAAATTATGAGAATTGCCTATGTGGATTATTACACGAGGGAGGGAGGGGAATGCAGCTGCCAGCCACGTATATGGCAAAGTTTGTGTGCTGGTACAAGGATTAAACTCATCCAACTTCCCTGAAAAGTTGCATTGCGTCTCCTCAATTTAATTAAAGCCATTCCGGTATTATGTTACCCAAGGGCGAGCTGCCCCGCACTAAGATAAGAAATGCTAGATTGGTTCACTGTGTTAGAATCATACTTTTTTATTACCGATAAGAGGTGATATAAACCGGGCATTAAAGATTATACTTGCCCGGCCAGATTTATATAGCTTGGAAAGAATGTCGGCATAGAAATATATTTTCACGTTTTAGCGTATAATTTTATAATACTTAATTTTAATTTGTATAAGGCATATATTTATATATTTTTAAATATAAGGTAACTAGTGAGGAAAAATGTGACGGTGGTTGTGTAGTAAGATGCGGAGAAGCAACAGGTCCTGGAGTCAGTGGATGCACTCAAGAGATGGATGTAAGGCAGGGTTGCGCTTATACTCACCCGCTCAATATTTGCTCTCTGTGGACTTGCAACTGGCTGTTTTTGCTCCACAGACAAAGCGATATCAATATCTATTAAAGATGCTGGTCGACTTGTGTCAGTGAAGCTCGCCAGCCTTTCTGAGAGAGATGTATTCCTAGGAGTTAGTTGGCTGTTGTTCACCTGTGTTTTGTTACATCTACTATGCTCGCTTGGTTAAAGCTGTGTTTGTTATGTTCTGTGCAAGTGAATGAACGTGAACGCGTTGAAAAAACAGAATATGAAAGGGATAGAATTTTATTAATAATATAAAAATTCTTTCAATAGAAATACTGGTTATACAAACTCAATAGCAGAGCGTTGGGCTTACAACAGAAAGGACACGGGCGAGTTGAGACGTATAGGCAAGTCTCCTTACACCTGCTAAACCTGTTTACCTAGCAGTAAATAGGTACCTACCACCTAGAAGTTAGACGACTGGTTTCGATTACATCCTAAGGAAGAGAACCGAAGGTTGGGTTAATAAGTTTCCAGGATCAGTAATTCGTAGATTTGTTTTCCTTTGTCCTATTCACATCCAACCATTCCTCCTGCTCCTCTACCCATCCAACTCTCCCTTAAATCCACGCAGTATTTGGTTCGGCGACGCTACATAGCAGTTTGTTCCACTCCTCTTCGAGTTGCTTGCAACACCGGATTAATGCTTTCGTATATCCTTTCTAAAGCTGAATTTGTCCAACTTGAATCCACTGTGTCGAGTTGTCTTGGAGTGATTTTTTAGTACCTTATGTAAGTAACTTGAAACAGTTCGCAGGAGCCCGGAAATTTGCATGGTTTTAGTGGAAAAAAAAAGTTGGGCCGCCAATGGAAATAAGTCACATTGTTTGACTTTGTTGGAGAATCATAGATAAAAGCTATGTAATTTCTTACTAATTTATGACATCATTGCCTTCAAAATCATTGTGGCCTGGTGGCAAAAGCTCTCGCTTCACACGGTGAGGGTAAGGGTTCGATTCCCGGCGAAGGGGTGGAAACATTGGACGTGTTTCTTAACACTGGTTGTCTATGTTCACCCATTAGTAAAATGGGTACCTGAGTGTTAGTCGTATCCTGGGACAAAACTAACCTAATTTGCCCGAAATGCTCTGCATAACAAGCCGCTTTCTATATAGTAGTATGTCATTGATGTCAGCTATGGTCTATATACCATGTACATGTAGTAAATAAATATATTATTATTATTATTATTATACTGCTGTATAACCCTTGTGGTTTAGCGCTTCTATTTGATTATAATAATATTATTATACTGCTGTCTGTAAAACCATGTAGTATAGAGTTTCTGAACAAAACTTATCTTACATATATGGCTTCCAAACATAAGTGTGTAATATACCTGATTTTGAATAAATTTTGTGGATTTATTGTTTATTTGTGTGAATGCGGATAGGAAACGGTTTAAAGTTGCCCACTGTTTTGTCATTGATAAGAAGCTGTTCTGAAGCACTGTAGATTTATGTGCAACTGTCTTTTCAAAACACCCCTGATAATCCCATGTGTTTCCATTAAGTTTTTATTTGTTGGAATATATTTTGTGGCTTAAGTGATATTAATTTCTTCATCAGTCGTTCAAGTAAATCGTGAACAAGATGGGACCCAACACAAACTTTAGTGGAACGCCACGTGCCACTGGTCATATTCTAATTTCACATGTAAACAAACTCTCATGCATGTTACCCGCATTTCAGTCAGAGACATTCTTCTCCAATACACTGTTGTCACTTTATCAGTCTCTTGTGTGATACATTATCAAAGGTCTCACTGAAGTTCAGAAAACAATGCCGTGCTCTGTATTCTTTATTACTTAAAATACTTTAGTGAAAAAATGTCAGCATTGTTAGATAAGTACTGTACTCCCTACGAAGCTGTGTTGAAACTCGCTGTTAAAATTATCTACATAAAGATAATTTTTGAATTGCATGTGCTATTCATATCAGTCGAGGTTAAACTGCTAATTTGATACTAAGGGCTTTTCTCCGGGTATGTAAGCAGATATGTGTTTATTTTTCCATTGTGTCGGTATTTTATACCATTTATTTCCAAGCAGATATCCCATTGGTCATATTACACATGGTCTGGTACAATACCCGTATGCAGTGATTTATTAACAGTACCAGCAGATACTCGTTTGCACTGTTTGGAAACAAACAGTCACCACTCTTATCTCTCTAACCTGCTCTTAAAGGCACACAAATTATTTTTAAATGACGCTACATCGAAGTTCCCGCTCTGCTTAGAGTATATATATATATGTGTGTGTGTGTGTGTGTGTGTGTGTGTGTATTATGTGTGTGTCTCCGAATAGGTAAAACTTGCAATTCTGGCTTAAATATCAACGCTCTTCTTGCCGAATAAAGCAAGCGAAAATTTGTGTATGCAATAATTTCGCAAAAAATCATTCCAAACCTAACGAAAAAAAATATTTCATTGTGTTAATTATTAAATTTTTGTAACTTATCTAAAATATATTTAGTTGGATTAGGCTAAATTCAGTTGCGCTTGTTATAATAAGGTTAGGTAAATTTTATAAGATTCTTTTGGTACAAAATTATTAATTTTTATATTAACATAAATGAAAAATATATATCTTTAAACGTACAAGAGAAATTTTTTAGAAAGAACTTAATTATGAGTTCTTGTTAATTGACCAATTTTACCTATTCGGCACAACATATATATATATATATATATATATATATATATATATATATATATATATATATACTGTATTATATATATATATATGATATATATAAACTGCAGCAATATATTACAAGCACATAAACAAGGAATCCTTTTCCTCTTTTGCGGCAGTTCATTATCGTGTTAAGCTAGGTTTTAGCATTGGCTTGTGTGTGCACCAAGTTAAAGGCACTGTGAGTGATGCTATATCTCATCATTTGCCTCAGTGCATGTGGAAGGCTCGGCAATGAGCACTCCTACTCGAAATTATACGCTTAATTAGCGGCTTTTATGTTTCAGTGTCATTTGCGGTGTGCGTCTCTGCTAACTTGTCCCAAGTTTTTGTTCCTGTTGATTTAATTGGAGTTCCTTGTGGTAAATCTCTCTTGATCCAAGAAATTGGAGCTTCAGTCACTTGCATCAAAAGTGATTCTCATTCCTGTATGACTTACGAATTTAATTCTTTCCCACGAATAACAATAACAAAAATAATAATAATAAATTGTTCTAAACTCGTTGGTATTTTTTGTGGTTATATTACTTAGGATTCGTACTGCCGCTTCTTTAAGATTAAAAAAATCTGTATATAAAGTATAACATTTAAATGAGGAAGGCTAAGAAAGTATCCACGTTGGTAATTATGGCGCGGCTAGGATAAGGCAGGCATGAATATTTTGTGGTGTTGCCGAGATTTAATTAAGGCTAGTAAATAATGAAGTCTGGCTGGGTTCATCTTGCTGGTGGAAGCTCCTTCATTCACTACCTCACTGCACTCCCATGCGAAGATTGGAAGGTATATAACCGAGAGGCATGTATGAAAGTTTGCTTTAATCCCTATTTTAGGTATTAAATGTAAACATGACTGGTGGTGTGTGGGTTGCTCCTCATCTTTGATGTCCGTCATGAAGTAGGCTTTAAGGATATATAACAGAGATATGCACCGAAAAGTTCACTTTAATCCCTATTTTAGGTATTTAAGTACGTACATATATATTCGTAACTGGTGGTGTACAAGTTATATGAGTGGATAGGCTTTAATTCCAATAAACCAACCAACCAGTCATGTGAAGATTCTCCAGACGTCCAATCACAAAAAATATTTAGGATATGTTCGTGACATCCAGCGATTCAATTTTTCAGGATGTAATACCGAACTTCAGTAGTAATTTTGAAGTTTTTAGTCTAAACCTAATATTGTGAAACTTTGTTTTACTCTTTGAAGAGTACCTGTACAGAATGCTTCTGAATGACACTATGCACTTGTGGACATTATTAAACCTTCAACTCTTTACTGTCATTTACCAGACAATAAAAGCTTTCATAACTATATTACTGTTGATAGCAGTACAGTGCTAAAAAAAATCAATAAATTACATAAAATTTTAAAATTAATTTAAATTTTCATTCTTTGACTGAAAGGTGTTTTGATATGTAATAATTTCAAGGGAACTGGATAACTAGAGTCTTCAGAAAAAAAGACATGTCAAGCCTGTGGTGATACTCTTAAAATCGTTTCTCTTTAAACAGGCATATTTGTTGTATGCTAAAAGCCCCTTTCAAGGCATGAAAAATAGCAGATCTGGAGAATGTAGAGGATCTTCACTACCCATATAGATTAAGGTAGAACACCTAAATTATTGGGAATGCCTGAAGGCCCTCGTACTGTACTCCATGGAACGCACCTTTGTGTTCTACTCTTCAGCCCGGCCCTGGGCCGGGCTGAAGAAAGTTACATAATCTATACCTGGTGAGAAAGTTACATAATCTATACCCTGTGAGAAAGCTACATAATCTATACCTGGAAAATTCTGGAGGAATTTGCATATCGAAAACACTCACTCCGAAAGTAAGCGCCTCGGCAGATGGTGCAAAATAATCGAGTGAAAAGCAGAGATACGGTGAGAACAGTTTGATAAATCAAAAGCTTTAAAAAGTTTTACATTCCTTGAGTCATAACTGGGCTGGGTTATCCTCTGTAAAGAAATCATCACTTGTCATCCTTGTAAACAAGCCTGTTGCGATTATATGAGAAAAAAAAGCTATGTAAATAATTTAAGTGTAATATTTTAATGTTAGCCTGAATAAACATTATTTAACATACTTGTGTCCTGATAAATAACAGAATAAATAACATGATAAATAACAGGAGCCCATTTTGTATAGATTCATTCTCGCATAAATTTGGGAATGAATGATAGAACTGTCGAGTTAGACAACTCACATGATCTCGGGGAGTATTACCTGTAGATAGCAGTGGGGGTCACTGCCCATACAGCCCAGTCCCAGACCAGGCCTCCTGGTTGACGTCCTAATCAATCAGGGTATTGGTGCTGACCGCACTCAGTCATATGTAAGCACCACAGCCTGGCTGATCAGGAAATTATTTGAAGACAGTCATGGGTCTGTTGATAATTTTCCTTATATATACAGGGAAGGTGTTGAAATGGCTTCGTCCCTTTTAGGGATGACGGTCACAATTAAGGTGTGGAGAACGTAGTTACAAGCTTGAGTGCCAGGAGCAGAGCAAACTGTATAGTCACAAGCTTAAGTGCTAGGAGTCAGCCAACACTCAGCTTTAAGTTAGTGGAAAACCAATTGTTTGTGCTGGCACTAATCTCCATCTGGGGAGCCATCATTGTGCCACACCTGTGGCCCTTCTTGCTTCATCCGTGTAGACAAAGTTAAGCAAAATGGAACAGTGTTTGGCTCACAAATGTGGGTACCCGAGTTCAAGACTCGGGAAGGGCGAGACATATAGGCAAATCTTACACCATCTGTCCCCATTCACGTAGCAGGAAATAGATTCAATACATGATAGTTGAGTGTTTTGGGTGACACAAGTGGAAGCTAGATCACAACCTCCGCAGTGCACCAGATCAACCAGGTTTTGACGGATATGAGAGTGGGCAGGCCGCCAACAGCAATAGCCTGATCTACCAAGCAATCAACAGAGATGCCTGGCCCCTGGTCGGGCCGCGGGAGTAGGAAAATTTCCTGAACAGACCACAGGTAAAATCATTTTGACACTAAGCTGACATCAATTGTGGCACCTTCATCAAATATATACTGACCTCATGCGTGTTGGGAAGCCTCGCACAGAGAACGGTAAACTTGCGTTCTCACAATTTTGTGAAAACTTGCTTTCCTCTTATAGCAGTGAAGAAATGGTTCAGTGTGCAGTTGAGGAACCAAGACTTCCAGCATTTTACATACTAAAAGATTTATAGGAGGATTTTTCAGCTCCTTCTCGCACCTGACAGATATGTTGTGGGGATATTCTGTGGAAATATAAACACATAAGTAGTATAATGTGATCCTTTATTGACAACGTTTCGCCCATACAGTGGGCTTTATCAAGTCACAAACAGATCTGGGGGTATTCTGTGGTGACACACACCCACCTTGCTTCTCTGCGGTACTTTTCTTATTATTTTCAGAATCAGTTGAGAGCTACAACTGGAGCGTGTTGACTTGCACTTGCTTGTTACCCAGTACGTACTATCATCATTCTCTCCTATCAACTACTCGCATCATCTTATTCTCTTGGTCGTTGCCCAACAAAATTTCCAGCGTAAGTCTGGTAGTGTTCCCTCAGGCGGTGCCACACTCGTTCGTTGCCTCAGTAGGTTGGTGTTGCAGTATTCTTGCCACATAATTGGAATGCTTTGTTGCAAACAAAAGTTTCATATCTTCTAGTGTAATAACGAATTTCCACGTGTTTGGCCTCTTGTTTGAATACATTAATCAATATCGCAAAAAATTCAATGTGCCGTTGGCCATGGACGTAGCTGCATTTGTAATATATTTTTATTTAATATTGGTGTATAGTCGAGTAAAGCTTTCTCTTTTAAGAATTTAAATAGCATAGCAAACTTGAGGCAGTCCAGCGGGCCACCAGCAGCAACAGCCTGGTTGACCAGGCCAGCACCAGACAACTCGTGCTCAAGGGCGGGTTGCTAGTGTAGGGAAAACTCTCGAAGCCAGTCAAAAGCTTTATCAGAGGTATACATAGTTTAGTGGATCAGCCACTATCGAAGGAGGTGCGAAATGGCAGGATTTTTATTTTATTTTTCTTGTGAGCTAAGTAGAATTTTATTCCTTTATTGTTTGTTACCCTATACAGTATAGGGTATGGTCTTGAGACGACACCTGAAGGTTACCTGTACACAGTTTCAGCGGTCATGGCCCCTGGGGCCCAATCCCAGCCCAGACCTCTTCGTGGTGGCCATGAACCAAAGAAATTTAAAAGAAACTTTTTTCTCTCTCTCTTTTAAATGTATTCTCGGAGAGATGACCGTGTCTGACGGAGTAGAACTTGTTCTTCATTAATGGTGTTGTTGATTATGACTGGATTTTTTAAGTATCATTTAAAATTCAAAATTTCTGTTGTAAGGATTGTTATTGGAATTGTTGAGGGGGCAGAGTTGACCACCCGGGGGAGTGCATGAACCCTCCCCAGGATACTGTAGTAGTTCGTCCTAATCTTCGGTAAACGAATATTTCATTCTACTTAAATAGTACGTGCTAATGAATAATGGAATATATTATGAATCAAGGATAGTAAATAATCAGCCAAGCTCATGTTGAAGCCAAGTAAGCTTTAGGTGGCGCAGCAAGCTGCTGCTGCAAACTGCTTGCTGCTCTGCTGCTGCTCTCTGCTGCTGCTGCAAACTGGACGCTGCTGCAAACTGCACGCTGTTGCTCACTGCTGCTGCAAACTACACGCTGCTGCTCACTGCTGCGGCTCTCTGCTGCTGCACGCTGCTCCTCGCTGCTGCTGCAAGCTGCACGCTGCTGCTGCTGCTGCAAACTGTACGCTACTGCTCGCTGCTCCTGCTGCACTCTGCTCCTTGCTGCTGCTGCTGCTGCTCCTCCTCCCCTCTAGGGAGGTTCCTTGAAGCTGGTGAGGGGCTCTTGATCTAGGGAATTAGATATGTGCTCCAGTTCCCTGAATTAAACCTGAATACTTTCCACATCCCCCCACAGGCGCTGTATAATCCTACGGGTTCATGGACCAGCACAACCAACATAACCCGAACCAGCATGGCTTTAGAGCGGGTCGATCATGCCTGTCACAGCTGCTGAACCATTATGACAGAATTACAGAGGCATTGGAGGACGACCAAAACGCAGATGTGATTTACACAGATTTTGCAAAGGCGTTTGACAAATGCGATCATGGAGTGATAGCGCACAAAATGAGGGCCATAGGCATTACGGGAAGGTAGGCAGATGGATTTTGAGTTCCTAACACAAAGAACACAAAAAGTAGTAGTGAACAGGGCAAGATCCAGCATCAGCGAGGTCAAAGCTCAGTGCCCCAAGGCACTGTCCTGGCACCTCTGCTGTTTCTAATCCTCATAGCAGACATAGATAAAAACACCCAGCACACTTTTGTATCATCATTTGCAGATGACACTAAAATAAGCATGAAAGTCACTACGGTAGAGGACACTGAAAAATTACAGGAGGACATAAGCAGGGTCTTCCAATGGGCAGTGGAGAACAACATGACGTTCAATGGTGATAAGTTTCAGCTGCTTAGGTATGGAAAAAATGAAGAACTCAAAAGGAACACTATATACAAAACGCAAGAGGGTCACCACATAGAACGAAAGGAACACGTAAAGGACTTGGGAATAATTATGTCTGCTGATCTGTCGTTTAAAGACCATAACAAGACAAAGATCACAACAGCCAGGAAGATGACGGGGTGGGTATTGAGAACTTTCAAAACAAGGAAATAATGCCGATGGTGACACTATTCAAATCGCTAGTGCTCCCTCACTTAGAATACTGCTCAGTGCTGACGGCCCCGTTCAGGGCAGGAGAAATAGCAGAGCTGGAACAAATCCAGAGATCGTTTACGGCTCACATTGAGCCATTGAAACATCTAAATTATTGGGAACGCCTTCAAGTCTTGAACATGTACTCATTGGAGCGGAGGAGAGAGATACATGATAATATATACATGGAAAGTACTTGAGGGCCTGGTCCCAAATCTGCACACTGCCATAACAACATACTGGAGTGAGAGATATGGGAGAAAGTGTAAAATAAATCCAGTGAGGAGCAGGGGTGCGGTGGGGACAATACGGGAGCACTGTATTAACATCCGGGGTCCCAGACTATTCAACATCTTACCAGAAGATATCCGAAACACGGCTGGAACCAGTGTAGAAGCCTTCAAGAGGAAACTGGACAAATATCTTCACCAGGTGCCAGATCAACCAGGCTGTGATGGATATGTGGGGCAGCGGGCCTCCAGCAGCAACAGCCTGGTTGACCAGGCAAGCACCAGACGAGCCTGGCCCATGGCCGGGCTCAGAGAGTAGATACTCTCGAAACTCTTCAAAGGTATATCAAAGGTATATCAAAGGGTTTAGCGCTTCCCCCTTGATTATAATAATAATGCTACTGCTGCAAGCTGTTGCTGCACGCTGCTCCTTGCTGCTGCTGCAAGCTGCTGCTCCTCGCTGCTGCTGCTGCTGCAAGCGGCTGCTCCTCGCTGCTGCTGCTGCTGCTGCAAGCGGCTGCTCCTCGCTGCTGCTGCTCCTCGCTGCTGCTGCTGCAAGCGGCTGCTCCTCGCTGCTGCTGCTGCAAGCGGCTGCTCCTCGCTGCTGCTGCAAGCTGCTGCTGCTGCTCCTCACTGCTGCTGCTGCTTCTCACTGCTGCTGCTGCACGCTGCTGCTGCTTCTCACTGCTGCTGCACGCTGCTGCTGCTTCTCACTGCTGCTGCACGCTGCTGCTGCTTCTCACTGCTGCTGCACGCTGCTGCTGCTTCTACTGCTGCTGCACGCTGCTGCTGCTTCTCACTGCTGCTGCACGCTGCTGATGCTTCTCACTGCTGCTGCACGCTGCTGCTGCTTCTCACTGCTGCTGCTTCTCACTGCTGCTGCACGCTGCTGCTGCTTCTCACTGCTGCTGCACGCTGCTGCTGCTTCTCACTGCTGCTGCTTCTCACTGCTGCTGCACGCTGCTGCTGCTTCTCACTGCTGCTGCTGTTGTCAGCTACTCATGAGTCAACTACAAAGCCAGAAGTCTCGTTGAACTTTTTTTCTGCTAAGATTAAATAATTCTGGTGTTTTGTTGACATCAGCCAAATTGAGAATTTGTTTTTGTGCACTTTTGAATATATATATATATATATATATATATATATATATATATATATATATATATATATATAAATATATATATATACATTTACTGTCACTGGAATATTTTGGTTCTACAAGTCAACAATAAAATGGGAATTCAATATATGGGATGCTTGGGTTGGGATCAATTTAATTTTAGGTGCACAGGCTAATAAAGGTTGGATGACTCTGATTTAAGGGATTAGCGACGAACACTCGCGCAACGCTAATGCTAACCTTAGCGGTGCACACTATCCGCAGTGATGCACTCTGGCGGTGCACACTAGCCGCAGTGATGCACTCTGGCGGTGCACACTAGCCGCAGTGATGCACTCTGGCGGTGCACACTAGCCGCAGTGGTGCACTCTGGCGGTGCACACTAGCCGCAGTGGTGCACTCTGGCGGTGCAATCTATGCATGCACACACCAACACTAGCTACACAAACACACCTTCATGCCTGTTGGTTCAACAACGCGCTGCTGTAGTCAGAGAAAATAATTCACTCGACCCATCACTGTCCATTTTTCTGCACGTTCTGCACCGACTATTGTTTGAGCCTTCACTCTGTATTTATATTTATGTAACATACACCCAGGCTTTTTTCCTATGTAAGTCAGTATCCCCTTCACCCCCCAGGAAAGTTAGCATGCACAACTAAAACAAAAGGGAAATAAAAATCACGCTTTGCAGTTGTTTAAGAAAAGTCTGCAACTGCATCTGTAAGTTAGAGGCACCTGCAGTCTACCTGTAGTCGTCACTGAGTTGTGTGTGCGGGAGTCGAGACTCGGCTCCTGGCACCACCTCATAGGCTACTTTTATCAATATGGCTGTTATCTGGCCTTTTGGGCCTTGTACCATTACTTGGGAATTACCATCTCTTAAGATGGTCTATCCTTGACCTTTGGTCATCCAATCATTATATATATATATATATATATATATATATATATATATATATATATATATATATAATGTATACTAACAATATTATTATTACTATTATTATTATTATTATTAAATTTGTTGAAAAGCAAAAATCGGTCAGAGGAACGGGATTTTTTTTAGATGCTATAATGAGAGCCAATGCAAGAGGCCCGTAAGTAATTAAATTTACCTAACGCTAATGATCTTTATGCATGGGATATATATATATATATATATATATATATATATATATATATATATATATAGTGTGTGTGTGTGTGTGTGTGTGTCGTGCCGAATAGGTAAAACTTTCGATTTTGGCTTAAATAGCAATTCTCTTCTTGCCGAATAAGGCAAGCGAAAATGTGTGTATGCAATAATTTCGCAAAAATCATTCTGAACCTAACGAAAAGAAATATATTTCATTGTGTTTTTTATTATTAAATTATTGTAAACTTATCTAAAATATATTTAGTTGGATTAGGCCAAATTAAATTGCGCTTGTTATAATAAGGTTAGGTAAGGTTCTTTTGGTACATAATTATTAATTTTTACATTAACATAAACGAAAGGACTTAATTTTAAATGAGTTCTTGCTCGGCACATGTATATATATATATATATAGGCTGGGGTGATTTCATGGCAGAAGAGGGTTATTAAAAACATTTTTATATGTCAACATTTCCGTAATTTGCACGATCATTTGGGTAGCAGTTAAAAACATTAAATATCCATACTGAAAACACCATAAAAATTATGACTGAATACATAGCGGATAAAAACAGAGGAATACTCCACATTGAAAGACTCACGCAGTGGTATTATTACCAGCAACTCCAAGTGGAGAGAGAGAGAGAGAGATGGCAGTGCTAACCGTAGTAGCTGTCAGTGTAGTGTGAAGAGGCGTCTCAGTGGCAGCAAAGAGGTAAACACATTTAGGGCCACAGACAAACCAGCGCAAACAATGCAAACGCAAAAGAAGATATTTGAATACTTTCGACACGTGATTTGTAGTCTCTCATCAGGTGTAACCATGTCCGCCCCATCCCTTTATATTTATCTTTATCTGTGTATTATATAGATAGAAGTTACAGATAATGATACATATAGGCGGGGGTGATTAAAACCGCTGAAAGGCAATTTATTTTAATGTATACATATCACGCGTCGTTAAGTATTCAACTCTGGTTTTTAACAGCTGTAACACCTGACACTTTTTTGTTAATTTTTGCGGCTTGATCCCAGAGCCAGACCTCCTGGCTGATGGCTTGATCAGTCAGGCTGTCAACACATTCCACTGTTTTGTTCAGTGGTTTTAATGAGATGGATCACTGCTGCTTCCAAAATTCTGTGTCTGGCACTGTGTAACAACTGTGCTCTTTCCTGGTACGCCATGGTGTTTTGTGGCCTTGTAGGCAACACTCTCGCCTCATACACTAAGTATCCATGGTTCGATTCCCGGTAAGGGTGGAAACATTGGGCATGTTTCCTTACACCTACTGTCTCCTTTCACGTAACAAGTAAATAGATACCTGGGTGTTAGCCGACTGGTGTGGGTCGCATCTTGGGGAACAAGATTGAAGGACCCCGATGGAAATAAAACAGTGTGTCCTCGTTGACGCACTGACTTTCAGGGGTTATTCTGGGTGGTTAACAATCCGTGTTAAAAATCCAAACAAAACCTTATCTCTTACCTTACTCATGTGTTGTTGGTTTTATTCCTCTTGCGCGCTTGTTTCAGAAGGTGCGTCTAAAAGTCTCTTGCGTTTCTCTCGGACACAGAATTGATCACAACCACCGCATGGTGTGTTGTATGCTCCTGCTGTGCAAATAGTTCAACATTAGGGCTTCTGGTGATCTCTTTGATAGTTTTGGTGGTAAGAACTGCTGTATCCATGTTGGCTTTTCGGAGAATCTGGGCGATGGTGATGACAGTCTGTCCATTGGGGATGACCAGTCGTTTATCGATGTTGGTATCTTTGGGTGCGCTGTGTAAAAGGAAGACTGTTTGCAGGAGTGAATAATTTCCCTTTTGGAATTTTAAGTTGTTGAACACCTCAATATGTTATTGTTCTTCTAAAAAATATTCATCACTGCTAATTCGGAGTGCTTGGTGTAAGGTCATGTTGGGAGATGTGGTGCCTAAAGTCATTCTTTTTGGTTGGGTTTTCTGTATACCATGCATTTAAGATAATCTTCATCTATGAAGAGCAAGACATCCAAAAAGAATAAGGCTCCGTCTCTTGGCCGGAGGACTCGACCAAGTCAGTAGGGCAGTGGGTCTCCAGCAGCAACAGCCTGGTTGACCAGGGCTCTGGGAGCAGAAAGACTCGTGAAGCTCATCAAAGGTAAAGGTAAGCTAAGTGAGTCTTTGAACTGATGAGCTGACGGTTGAAACGCCTAGCGACAATGACCAAAATATCATCTAAGCCAAATGATGCGTCGTGGTATGATAGTTTTAAAACTGTTCCCTCTCAAAGTATTCTAAAAAGAACACCCACTCAAAGTTTCATGCATTAATGGTATACAATACCGACAAGTCGATGAATAAGACACATGTACATTACTTAGGTATCTATTGTCCAAGACTCGAGTCTTCATCGGCCTACTGCTGATGAAGACTAGTTGGTAGTCGAAATATAGTTTATTTTCAATATATATATATATATATATATATATATATATATATATATATATATATATATATATATATATATATAATATATATATATATGTCGTGCCGATTAGGTAAAACTTGCGATTTTGGCTTAGATAGCAACGCTCTTCGTGCCATATAAGACAAGCTAAAATTTGTGTATGCAATAATTTCGCAAAAATCATTCTGAACCTAACGAAAAAAATATATTTCATTGTGTTTGTTTATAATTAAATTAATGTTAACATATCTAAAATATATTTAGTTGGGTTAGGCTAAATTAAATTGCGCTTGTTATAATAAGGTTAGGTAGGTTTTCAAAGTTTTTCTTGGTACAAAATTATAAATTTTTACATTAACATAAATGAAAAAAATATATCTTTAAACGTATAAGAGAAAATTTTAGAAAGGACTTAATTTTAAATGAGTTCTTGCTAATTGACCAGTTTTACCTAATCGGCACGACTATATATATATATATATATATATATATATATATATATATATATATATATATATATATATATATATATATATATATATATATATATATTGCACCGGCTCAGCATTCTTGCCAAAACGTAATCCAAATCCTCCCTCTATCCATTCAGTAATATTGCCAACACATAAGAAATATTTTCTTCACAGAGCTGAGGTTGGTAGGGATAATAATAATAATAATAATAATAATAATAATAATAATAATAATAATAATAGTGTTATAATAACACTTATTAGTCATTAATGCCTTAACAATGCATCAGAACCAGACCAGTGTAAATTAACGCATCATAGACCAATCCTTGATTGTTTACTTACCTGTTGGTGTTTCCGGAGATCATCGCCCCCGCAGAACGGTCTTAGATTAGGCTTGGTTGACGGCCTGCTTATCCTGGCACGCAGGCTAACATAGTCATCACTGCCCGGCTGATCAGGAACTGACTTTAGGAACTTAGCAGGTTCTCTCTTGAAGACAGGGGTCTGTTGATTTTCCCTGATGAAGAAAGGGTGTTGAAGAGTATTGGTCCCATTACACTTATTGAGTTGTCTCGTAGTTTACTCGCTGCATCCGTGTTTTTCATTGGCCATATTTTCCACCGTCTGTCAATCTTCTTGTGCTTGTAGGGAGTAATTTCTGAGAGCAGATTTAGGACCATCCCACCGGATGAGTGAGAAAGAGCAGGAGGGGCGGCTGAGATGGGAGGGAGGGGCGACTGAGCAAGGAGGGGTTGAGACGGGGGACAGGGAGGGCGGTTGAGACGGGAGACAGAGCAGGAGGGAAGCCGTTGAGACGAGAAACAGTAGGAGGGGAGCGGTTGAGAAGGGAGAGACAGTAAGGGGGAGCGGTTGAGATGGGAGAGACAGTAGGAGGGAGCGGTTGAGACGGGAGAGACAGTAGGAGAGAGCGATTGAGACGAGAGAGACAGTAGGAGGGAGCGGTTGAGACGAGAGACAGTAGGAGGGAGCGGTTGAGACGAGAGACAGTAGGAGGGAGCGGTTGAGACGAGAGAGACAGTAGGAGGGAGCGGTTGAGACGAGAGAGACAGTAGGAGGGAGTGGTTGAGACGAGAGAGACAGTAGGAGGGAGGGTTGAGACGAGAGAGACAGTAGGAGGGAGCGGTTGAGACAAGAGAGACAGTAGGAGGGAGCGGTTGAGACAGAGAGACAGTAGGAGGGAGCAGGCTGAGAGCGGAGAGAGAGCAGTAGGAGGGAAGGTTGAGACGAGAGAGACAGTAGGAGGGAGCGTTGAGACGAGAGAGACAGTAGGAGGGAGCGGTTGAGACGAGAGAGACAGTAGGAGGGAGCGGTTGAGACGAGAGAGACAGTAGGAGGGAGCGGTTGAGACGAGAGAGACAGTAGGAGGGAGCGGTTGAGACGAGAGAGACAGTAGGAGGGGCGAGTTTCCAGTTTCAATTAACGTCACAAATTAATGAAGTTAATCGTAACTTAGAGGTTACTTTAATCCACCTTGAATTTACTGCCTGGTCCTCCCCTCCCATGGTTAAATAGTGTTGAAGAAACCCACAGTCTCTCTCTCTCTCTCTCTCTCTCTCTCTCTCTCTCTCTCTCTCTCTCCCTCTCCTCCTCGTACAGCGATGGCAGTAAATAGCGTCATTGGGAATGATTCCCACCAATCATTTTACCTTCAGGGAAGTCCGTGTTCCTCAGTGACTGCCTCAGGTCCGAGCTACGGGGGAATACAAACAGTTCTCTTGTCTCATAGTGGGTCAGGTCACACACACAGCAGCTGCCCCGCACACCTGACCTCCAGGGTGGGAGGGATGGGCAAGACGAGAGAGGTCAAACGTGAGGTCACTGGTCATTTTTAGTGAGTGTACGCAACCCGTTTCCCCTAGCATCCCCGTTATTCTCCTAAACGGAAGTGATTACCGGGCGAAGATAATTATAGACATAAAAGATAGGCATAAGAGGACATCATTAAAGAAGGCGTCAGTAAGATGGTGAGAATATCCAACAATCATAAGCTCCACGCGATAGAATTTTTCTTTCTTGGAATGACACTGTGGAATGGATATCTTTATTAACCACAACGTTTCGCCCAGTGTACGCCAAAACTTTGTCTATGTTTTTTCCGGGCAAATGAATCATCTTCCCCTCCCGCCACTCTCCAGGCAATAATGGACTCTAATTGGACACATTGTAAGTCTGAAAATATTTAGGAATGCACTGGTTTTGCATTGGAATTACAGATGAATGGAACAAAGTGGCTGGTGGTGGAACTGTTTGTTCATCAGATCGTTCCCTTTCAAGGGAAGAGGCGCCTTGATGCAGACGAAGCGGTAATGATTATGGAATTGGATCTTCTGTACTCTTGCAATTGAAAAAAACTGTAGACCAATATCGCTGGTATCCCACACTTTTTAAAATATTTTAAAAGGCTTTTAAAATGGAAGATTGGCGATCACATGGAATCACAGCACTTGAACCCAGGTCAACATGGGTTTAGAAGAGGTCGCTCCTGCCTCGCAGTTGCTGGACCACTACATGGTCTTGGGTACACTGGAAGACAAGCCAGATACAGATGTAGTGTACATCAATTTTTGCAGAAAAACTTTGATAAGTGCTATCTTATGGTAATCACACAGATAATGCATACAAAGGAAATAACTTTGAAGGTGGGTAGATGGATGGTTAACTTTCTAACCAATAGCACCTAAAGAGTAATAGTATAGAGGGTAAAATCAGGGACTGCCACAGGGAAAAAGTTGTTTCCCAAGGCACAGTACTCACCTCACTTCTCATTATCATAGCTGACATAAACAGAGACATAAACTGTAGCACTCTGACACCCTTTGCAGTCGATACTATAATTTGCATGAGAGTGGCATCTAGAGAAGACACAGAGAGCCTTCAAGCTGATATCAACCAAATCTTCCAGTGAGCTACTGACAAATTTCAGTTACTAATACATACGTTATGGAAGGAGTGAGGAAATAAAAACAAGATCTACGTACATGTGTTCCTGCACCTTACCTGGTGCTCCACTAATACTCTTTTAGCCCCTGGTTTCAATGAAATGTTGCAAGCGAGTGTATATACATATGTATATGTCGTGCCGATTAGGTAAAACTTGCTATTTTGGCTTAAATAGCAACGCTCTTCTTGCCATATAAGACAAGCGAAAATTTGTGTATGCAATAATTTCGCAAAAATCATTCTGAACCTAACGAAAAAAAATATATTTCATTGTGTTTGTTTATTATTAAATTAATGTTAACGTATCTAAAATATATTTAGTTGGGTTAGGCTAAATTAAATTGCGCTTTTTGTAATAAGGTTAGGTAGGTTTTCAAAGTTTCTCTTGGTACAAAATTATAAATTTTTACATTAACATTAATGAAAAATATATATCTTTAAACGTATAAGAGAAAATTTTAGAAAGGACTTAATTTTAAATGAGTTCTTGCTAATTGACCAGTTTTACCTAATCGGCACGACATATATATATATATATATATATATATATATATATATATATATATATATATATATATATATATATATATATATATATATATATATATATGTCTCCATGGGGAAGTGGAATAGAATTCTTCCTCCGTAAGCCATGCGTGTCGTAAGAGGCGACTAAAATGCCGGGAGCAAGGGGCTAGTAACCCCTTCTCCTGTATATATTACTAAATGTAAAATGGGAAACTTTCGTTTTTCATTTTGGGCCACCCCACTTCAGTGGGAAACGGCCGACGTGTTAAAAAAAAAAATATATATATATGTGTGTGTGTGTGTGTGTGTGAAGAAATGATCGAGCTTGAAACCTAATTCACAGCATGTGGGAATGATTTGAGATCACCTTAGGATATTTACTGAAGCGTATCGCTAAATCAGTCGCCCTCGCCAAGATACATAACTGGAACATGATGTAGCAATATACAAACCATAACGAGTCATTGGGAATACAATAAAACATTAGCAGAACGCGAGCAAATTTTTGAAATAGACTCCTTACTTGGCTAGGCTGCCCATTCCTCTTATAAAGCTGTATGATGCTTAGCACCCATCTGTGTGGTAGGTCGTCCTACGTCAGTAGTTGTTGGTCAACGTAGAGTGGGTGACGATAGTGTGATGGGAAGGGGGGGAGGTATGGCACTGATTGTGAGGGCAGGTCAAGGGGAGGAGTGGCAGTGATTGTGAGGGTTGATCAAGGGGAAGGTGTGGCAATGGTTGTGAGGTCAGGTCAGTGGGAAGGTGTAACACTGATTGGGAGGGCAGGTCTGGGGGAGGTGTGGCAATTATTGTGAGGGTAGGTCAGGGGGAATGTGTAACACTGATTGTGAGGGTTGGTTAGGGGGAAGGGAGGTGTGGAGAGAGAGACACACAAACACAGAAAGACACAGTCATTGGTGTACTGTAGTTCACCCTTCACATTAATATCGTGCCATTCCTCCCCCCCCCCTCCGCCATGTTTATGTAGGAGCTGTGTGTGATGACCTCATGGATCGCAGTCACCAGAGTGTTAAGGCTCTCTATTTCTCTCTCTCTCTCTCTCTCTCTCTCTCTCTCTCTCTCTCTCTCTCTCTCTCTCTCTCTCTCTCTCTCTCTCTCTCTCTCTCTCTCTCTCTCTCTCTCTCTCTCTCCCTCTCTCTCCCTCTCTCTCCCTCTCTCTCTCTCTCTCCCCTCTCTCTCCTCTCCCTCTCTCTCTCTATCTCGTCCCACAGCATCATCTCTTAGTTTTCTCATTTTTTTACCTTCATAATTGTTTTGTAGACATTTTTTTCCCCACTTCCGACAAAAGAAAACAGTACAAGGATCGCTGGTTATCTTCCAACGATCGTGGGAACAGAAATAAACAAGCGAGCCTGACGTGAACGCAAATAAATTGTCGAGGTAATGCATACCTTATAAGCTTTGGTAAACCCTGACCAAACTAAGACGTTTTCAAGAGGAAACTCGACTACTAGATGATACAGTCTTGTTATTTTTCCTTGCGGCAGCGCCAGACGAGCGGCAAGCACCAGACGAGCCTGACCCATGGCCGGGCTCAGAGAGTAGATAAACTCTCGAAACTCTTCAAAGGTAAAGGTAGCAACATTGTTGTGATCCTTGAGTGTGAGATCTAATGACATCATCACTTTAAAGTCCCGCATATGGAACTTCCGCTCTATCGAATGATTTGAATTTATCCTCTGCTGTCAGACAGGTTTCCTCCAGTGCTTGATCTGAGTGCCTGATCAGCCAGATTATAAAAGTCTTCGGATTACAAGAAGCGACAGTCTAGTTGAGCAGGCAGGTAACAGTGAAGTCTAGCCTCAGGCCTGGCTGTGGGGGGGATATAGAGCTACCCTCGAGACAGGTCGCAGGTATGCCTTTCATAAATAACAAAAAAGGCACAATACCGTGACTGGAACAATACACACACAACCCGCACATAGGTGTGCCTTTCATAGGTGTGATCAGGATGTAACAGCACACAAAATACGTATGAGGGAAATAACTTGGCAGATGTATCTTTAAATTTAATAAGTCGGACCCGTGCAGAGCCAGCAGATATCAGAAATACTGAAGAAACAAGTGCAGAAGCCTCCAAGTGACAGATTAATCAGGCTGTGGTGGACGTGTGGGCCCGGGGGCCGTCAGCAGCAACAGCCAGATTGACCAGGTAAGCACCAGACACGCTTGACCCAGGGCAGGGCTGCGCGAGTAGGAAAACTCTCGAAGCCGTTCACAGGTATATCACAAGTCACAGTCAAAGCCAAATCAGAGGCGTCCACGGCGATAAAAAAAAAGTCTGCTGAAGGCACAGTATTCGTCGTAGTTCCCATTGATGTCTGTTTACGTGGTGTTTATCTGTTGATGGTTCTTGGTCATCGCCTCCTGGATGACGACCTGGACATTCAGGCTGTTGGTGCTCCATGCAAGCAGTCCCACGTAGGTATTAATTTTACAGTCAGAATACTAAATCTCTTAGATTTTATTGTACACAATACTAAATCTCTTAGATTTTATTGTATACTTCATATGATTTTTTAAAAATGTGAAATATTAAAAAAAACAACAAGAAAATTGTGCTAAAAATGTCTTTTTAAAGCCCGGCTCATCAGGAACTTGTCAGGCTCCCTCGTGACCACAGAGGTTCTCCTCTTACGTCCCCTTTTCTTGAAGGGATGTTGCAAAGCCTCACTACAGTGATCTGAGACGGGGTGACGGGGGCGATCATCCCTGGAGCCATCAACGGGCAGATATAAGGCTAGCTAGCACTCTCTAATTCACTCTTTAATTCATAACAAATGTGAATATTTCATTGACAAAGAGAGAAAATGATTCGTTCATTGACATGCCATTCATTCGGTGACACCTCTTATTCACCAGACATTACAAAGCGCTGATGAATACCGTAAACTCAAAATTATTTGACAGGTTGAGAAAGTGTTCAGTGGGTTATGAATGCGCAGGTTAGCTGGGCTTACCAAGTCCAGCTGGCAATGTTTACCTTCTGGACGTACAGTTTCACTCTCTTTCTGTTTACTTTACATATATTCGCAATTTGGGTAAACAGGATATATCTTCCATATTTCAGGTTTTCAGTGTACTGCATTTTACACTGGGTATTTGGGTATTTACAGTCGAAGTGTATCGCGTTTTATATTCTGTTCCATTTCACACCGCATGAAGCGCTGTTTACAGCCTGCAGTGTATAGGCGTTTTACATTGTGTTCCATTTCACAGCAGGCAAAGCAACAGTGTGTTCAGTTTAGCATGAAGGAGCAATCCCCACCTTTTCCCATCACACCGTTTAAACCTCCACAACACATTCCACTAACCCTCTCCACAAACTAACCCTCCCTCCCCATCTTCCTCAACAGTGATACTGCCTGTGTTCCCACAGTGTAACCATAGAATAGCGTAGCCGTACACCGCGGGTGTTCCCACAGTGCATCTCGTATAGAATAGGGTAGCAGCAGTTTTGTTAAAAAAAAAAGAAGTAAGGATCATCTTGATTTAGTCTCAGGTTTTAGACTAAATTTGGGGTATAACTGGAAACCTTACACAGGTGTGTACACGCGTTCGTTATTGTACAGTGTACCTTGGTTTAGGTGACAATAGACAGTGTACTTTATAAGTTCTCCGGCGTGTACAATATCTTTCAGGTTTAATCGGAGTATATTGCTGTACTTATAGTGTACACGGTGTTTTCATGTTCACCTATTGTTTATCATTTACTTTTCAGATTTAACTGGTGTACCATGGTTTACCATTGCCTTGTTTTTAAGTTTAATTTGTCTCGCTTGTGTTTGATGTTTATTTGGGTTTAGACTATCCTCCAGCTCTTCCTTCTTTCCCTTTCCTTGTCTCCTGTTGTCCCATCCAGTTTCCACATTTCTTGGCTTGGGTGAATGGGATGTACTAGTCTTACTCAACAGTCTACTCCCTCTCGAAGAGGTTAATGGAAGGTGAGAATGCGTGTCTCTACACTCCCAGCTACCTCACATACCTGGAGTATACCTGGAGCAAGTCTTCCCTATTCCTGGAAGTTAGTGAGGAGGGAGAGGAGGCACTGTCTTCCCTTCTATCCGCACCACTAGCCGTAGTTTCGAAGCATGGTACACAAGCATCACTTACTCTTATAACTCGACAGTTCTCTCCCACTAAGTGCCGGATCAGCCGGGCTGTGATGAATATTCGGGCCAGCCGGCCACTGGCAGCAACAGCCTGGTTGATCAGGCAAGCACCAGACGTAATCCTAGCCCAGGGCCGGGCCGCTAGAGTAACTTTAGGGAAAACTCTCGAACCCCATCAAAGGTGTATACATCAAAGGTATTTTGAACAATCTATATAAAAAAAACAGTGGAAAGAGCATGGCATAGTAACTGCCAAGGTAGCAACAACCTGGTTGAAGTGTTAAGAAAGAGGTCTGTCTCCAGGCCTGGCTCCGAGAACAACTCTCGAAAACGCTCGCAGGTATAGCACAGGTATACTGAGCAAAAAAAAGGACAAAGGTAATAATGGCATATGTACTAGGGTGGGTGAGCTGAGAGCGAGAAAAGAATTCCAAGACGGAAAGAGGTAACATAATATTGAGAATTTTTCCAGCCAAACTAGGCAAAAAGAGAACTGGAACCTGAAATGTAATGACGATGATATCGCTCTCACGCAGTATTGGCACGTTATTATGGTGGTGGGTTTTATCGCAGGTAAATCTGAGTCTTTTGAAGGCGGTCGGAGACTAGAAGCGTCATTTTGGCATTTAAAGGAAAGTTTTAAGTTTCGCACTTTGAAGTTTTATCTGCGCTGCGGTGGGAATGTAAATGGTGTGGAAAGTCTCCGATGCTTTCATTTATACTCGAAGATAACCCCAAATGATAATCAGTCAGCAGCCATGCGAGACGTTACTTCGTTGACCCACCAGCGAGGTGTCCACAACACTGCTTCGTTGACCCACCAGCGAGGTGTCCACAACACTGCTTCGTTGATCCACCAGCGAGGTGTCCACAACAGCTGATATAAATGAAGACTTCCGGTGGGTCTCAGGCAACAATATAATGTTCAATTACATGTTTCAGTTGTTCCAGTATGGATTGGAGGAAATAGAGAGAAACGGAGTACCTGACAAACTCGACACCGTCAGTGTAAACTACAACGGCAGCACAATGGGAAGTGGTTAAGATAAAGAGAGCGATTCTTGTCTGCTCTTCCCAACGGCGAAGAGCAGACAAGAATCGTCGGGAATTTACAGTGCTAAATGACCCCCACAGATTTAGCTCTGTAAAAATAAACATTTTATTGCAATTGTTTTTGACCCACCAGCGAGGTGTCCACAACACTGCTTCGTTGACCCACCAGCGAGGTGTCCACAACACTGCTTCTCGTTGGACCCACCAGCGAGGAGAAGTGTCCACAAAAAACTGCTTCGTTGAAACCTCTCGACCAGCGAGGTGTCCACAGGACACGGGTCTTCGTTGACCCACCAGCAAGGTGTCCACAACACTGCTTCGTTGACCCACCAGCAGGTGTCCACAACACTGCTTCGTTGACCCACCAGCAAGGTGTCCACAACACTGCTTCGTTGACCCACCAGCGAGGTGTCCACACACTGCTGTTGACCCACACAGGTGTCCCACTCTCGTTGACCACACATAGACTGCTTCTTGACCAACAGGAGGTGTCCAGAACACTGCTTCGTTGACCCACCAGCAAGGTGTCCACAACACTGCTTCGTTGACCCACCAGCGAGGTGTCCACAACACTGCTTCGTTGACCCACCAGTGAGGTGTCCAGAACACTGCTTCGTTGACCCACCAGCGAGGTGTCCAGAACACTGCTTCGTTGACCCACCAGCGAGGTGTCCAGAACACTGCTTCGTTGACCCACCAGTGAGGTGTCCAGAACACTGCTTCGTTGACCCACCAGCGAGGTGTCCAGAACACTGCTTCGTTGACCCACCAGCGAGGTGTCCACAACACTGCTTCGTTGACCCACCAGCGAGGTGTCCACAACACTGCTTCGTTGACCCACCAGTGAGGTGTCCACAACACTGCTTCGTTGACCCACCAGCGAGGTGTCCAGAACACTGCTTCGTTTACCCACCAGCGAGGTGTCCAGAACACTGCTTCGTTGACCCACCAGTGAGGTGTCCAGAACACTGCTTCGTTGACCCACCAGCGAGGTGTCCAGAACACTGCTTCGTTGACCCACCAGCGAGGTGTCCACAACACTGCTTCGTTGACCCACCAGCAAGGTGTCCACAACACTGCTTCGTTGATCCACCGACAAGGTGTCCAGAACAAATCTTCCATGAACTCCAGGTGGAAGTCTCAAGTTCTATGATCATCTCCAGGTGAAAGTCTCAGGATCTAAGATAATCTCCAGGTGGAAGCCTCAGGATCTAAGATAATCTCCAGGTTTAAGCCTCAGGATCTAAGATAATCTCCAGGTGGAAGCCTCTGGATCTAAGATAATATCCAGGTGGAAGCCTCAGGATCTAAGGTGATCTTAAGGTGGAAGCCTCAAAGGTGATCTCATATATATCCATTAACGCCAACCTTTTCTACAATGATTTTTTTATTCTCCATGCATTTTAAATTTAGCTAAAAACTGCGCAAGAATATTGAGCGTTGAGTACATCTCTCCTGTTGATCCAACGTCGTGTTTTGAAGTCAAGATCGCATACCCTCGAGTCTTGCTCCTGTTGATAAGACAACACTACACTCGATACCTGCACTGATTAAACGTTTCGCCTGCGCTGCAGGCTTTGTCAGTCAAATACAATGGTGAATTACAATTTTGGAGATAGATGTGGAGAGGTAGTTTGAGGTAATCAGTCCTTCAACTTTGGTGAAAGGAACCTAGAGACTGGATGAAGTTAAAAGTTAGTAAGAGGAAATCGGTCCCTCAACCTTAGTGGAGGATAATCAGTCTTTAAGCAGATGCCGTAGAAGATGGAAGCTGGTGCTACAGAAGCCGACACTTGCCCTATAAGCGAGGAACAGAAGCCTTTATACCTTTGATATACCTTTGATGAATTCCGAGAGTTTTTCTACTAGAGCCCGGCCATCGTCCAGGAGGCTTGTCTGGTGCTTGCCCGGTCAGCCGGGCTGTTGCTGCTTGTTAAATGTTTTGCACTATTTCTCTTTCCTTTCTGTCTCATCAACGTGTCAGATGATAAGATCTGACAAACTTCTCCTTACATGTTTCGTAATAGTTATTCCTGTATGTTACCTGTAGTCGCTTCTGGAGGTCACCGCTGCTCGGTCCCAGACGACGCCTTCGGGTTGCTGACCTGATCAGTCAGGCTCTTAATCCATGCCGCCCAACATATGCACCACGGCCCGGCTGATCAGGAACTGATTCGAGGAATTTTTTGAGTGAACTCTTGAAGACAGCGAGGGGTCTGTTGGTAATCACCCTTATGCATGAAGGTGGGTGATGGAGAGTCGTAGTCCCTACACATTGATTGAATTTTGGAGATAATATTTTCCAGTTCCAGAGGCCTGGTCTGAGACCGGGCCGCGGGGGCGATGATTCCGGGATCTTTAAGAGATAGACTATGTGCAGTACTGGAGCTGGCAACACTGCCTGGCCGTGTGTGGCCCAGTCCACCCCGTGTGCAGTACTGGAGCTGGAAGCACTGGCCGTGTGTGGCCCAGTCCACCCCGTGTGCAGCACTGGAGCTGGTAGCACTGGCCATGTGAGGCCTGGTCCATCCCGTGTGCAGCACTGGAGCTGGTAGCACTGGCCATGTGAGACCTGGTCCATCCCGTGTGCAGCACTGGAGCTGGTAGCACTGGCCATGTGAGGCCTGGTCCATCCCGTGTGCAGCACTGGAGCTGGAAGCACTGGCCATGTGAGGCTTGGTCCATCCCGTGTGCAGCACTGGAGCTGGTAGCACTGGCCATGTGAGGCCTGGTCCATCCCGTGTGCAGCACTGAAGCTGGTAGCACTGGCCATGTGGGGCCTGGTCCATCCCGTGTGCAGCACTGGAGCTGGTAGCACTGCCTGGCCCTGACCACGCATCAGCTGGATCTGCTGCCTGCCAGTATTCTCACAGGAATTCAAAACACGGCAAAATACGCGGGATAAATTCACGAGAAATATGAAGCTGACACGACTATAGAGAAACACTGACCAAA
This sequence comes from Cherax destructor, assembly GCA_009830355.1. Lineage (NCBI taxonomy): Eukaryota > Metazoa > Arthropoda > Malacostraca > Decapoda > Parastacidae > Cherax > Cherax destructor. The sequence continues at coordinate 103,472 of WNWK01002932.1, forward strand.
ATAACACGTCGACCTGCGTTGGTATTTTTACGAATTTTAAAGACAGGAGACTGAAGAATTGACTTTAAATGTTTAACGTCACCATTCTCAGTTACACCTGTGTACAAAATGGTGCTGTGTACTTGTGATTTCTTCACGATGTTGTTGAAGGAGTTTCTAGACGATGTTCCGATCTGTCCTCGACCAACCAGGATGTGGTTCCTAAGTTGGATTGCGTGCGGCTGGCAGTAACAGCCTGGTTAATCAGTCCCAAATCCACCGTAAGGCCTGATCATGGATGGATCAGGCCCTGATCCACCGTGAGGCCTGGTCATAGATGGGTTAGGCCATGGAGGCATTGACCCCCGGAACATCCTCCAGGTAGGTAGGTAGACTCTCTCTTTCATTCATATATATTATATATATATATATATATATATATATATATATATATATATATATATATATATATATATATAGCTCATCTCCTAGCGGTGAAGGCACAACACTCAGGAGATTTCCTTCTAGCCGTTCCCAATTCCTCCTGGGCACTCGACTCGACACAAAGGCCATTCGGATTGGTGTTGCTCTTTGCCTAGCCGAATCCATAATCACCGAACATAGGTGTATTTGCGGCAGGGCGACGGCTGATCAATTCGGACTTCATGGTCTCGTGTGTCACACATCAGAAGGGAAGTATATTAGACATGAGGAGGTCAACGACATCATAAAGAGAAGCCTCGCCACAGCCCGTTGCCCATCCCAACGGGAACCCCAAGTGCAGAGGTCTAATGGAAGTCAAAAGCGTCCTGATGGAGCCACTATACTACCCTGGAAGGATGGTAAACAGATTGCTTGGGACGACACCTGTGCCGCCACAATTTAGACACCTACTTGCCATACTCCGTAGCTGAAGGGGGTGGAGCTGCCAGCCACAGGGAGACCCAGAAGACCCGCAAATATGAAGGCCTTTCCCCATGCTATAACTTCATCCCAATAGGGTCGGAGACCCTTGGAGCATGGAGCAAGTGTGCTCTAAAGTTTCTCAAAGAGCTGGGTGAAAAACTCATCATAAAAACCAAGGACCACAGGGCGGCCAGCTTCCTCTTTCAGAGACTGTGTTGTGATCCAGAGGGAAAATGCCTGCAGCATTCTGGGCACGCGACCCACTGCCGGGGAGCTGGACGAAGTATTCGAGATGTAGCTCTGAGTTGTTATCTATGTCGTTTTACTCCCTATTGTATTCTTGTCAATGTATTTTGTCTTTAAATAAAGTATTTAGAAAATATAGGGGGTGGTAGGAGAACATTTTCAAACAGTTCAGGGAGAACTTTTGAGTTTTCCCTGAAGCAAGTTGATTCTTTTCTCTGAGGATGAGGATCCCCAAGACAGTTCCAGAGGTGGTACCTTTTTGATTATATATATATATATATATATATATATATATATATATATATATATATATATATATATATATATATATATATATATATATATATATATATATTTGTGTGTGTTTAGCTACCTAGTATAGTAATTGTATATTGAACATCAAGACCCACCTGCTCCTCTCTTTACTACCCTCCACAGTATAGCAGTGACATACTTGTTCTTGATTTCCCAAGGTTCTTCTACCATTGCAGCTCAGCCTGAAGTCAGGTTTCTGTGTTGTCTACCTGATCAGCTACATTATTGATAAATAGTTTAGTGAACCGACAAGTTGATAAATTAAGCACATGTGCAACACTTGGGTATCTTTATTGAGGAAACGTTTCGTCAGACACTGGCTTCATCAGTCTAATAAAAGGAAGAATGGTGAAGATCAGAAGGAGTTTGAGGTAACCAGTCCATCAATCTTGATTGATGGACTGATTATATCGACTCCGGGCTGAGGGACTGATTACCTCAAACACCTTCTGATCTTCACCATTCTTCTGTGTATAGAACTGATGAAGCCACTGTGTGGCGAAGCGTTTTCTCAATTAAGATACGCAGATGTTGCACATATTTCTAATTTATCAACTACATTGTTGCTAATATCGGCTCGTAAGCCAGTGCAGTTACCATAACAAGGCAGTTACAGGAGATACTTTTCGGCTTCATGGAAGGTCCCATCCCCTGCTTTCCACTGGATTTATTCTACACTTTCTCCCATATTTTCTACTTCAGTAAATTGTTGTAAAAACGTGCAGTTTAGGGACTAGGACCTCAAGTATCTTCCTTATGCATATTGTCAGTTATCCCTCCCTCCCTCTTCCATTTCAGAGTGAACGATCTAAGTACTTTGAGGTGTTCCCAGTAACTGCTGCTTGCTACCACATCTATAAATCTCTTGCTAATTGCTGCGTTAATGTGCTTGACTACGTTCATGTTATAATTGGGTTATAGATTTACTCAGGCTTTTAACTGCGTTAAATAACAAAAAAAAGGCACAATACCGTGACTGGAACAATACACAAATAACCCGAACATAGGAGAGAGGAGCTTAACGACGACGTTTCGGTCCGACTTGGACCATTTACAAAGTCATTTTGTAAATGGTCCAAGTCGGACCGAAACGTCGTCATAAGCTCGTCTCTCATATTTGCTGGTTATTTGTGTTTTAACTGCGTTCATGTGACATTAGGGATCAAAGTGTAAACTTTCCTAATAATGTGGTTAATGCTTCAATAAAGAGCAGAATAGCTGAAATTTGCCCCTGTTGAGCAGCATAGTGATTGGTGACGGGCAGAGAAGACGACGTAGTATCGCTCCTGGTTGAAACTTCGTTTTAAAATAAAAGGCTTTGCTCTGCATGACGTGTCTTCATACCTATTGCAATGTCTTCTGAGGTGTACTGGAAGACTGATGTCTGCTTGAAGGTTCTGTCTCCTGGATAGCTGTCATGCTAAGTCATTCTGGTATCACTGTGACTTGTGTGTCCACTTCATGGTTGTGGAAAAAGGCACTTATTGACGGAAACGTTTCGCCTCGTGTAATGGAAGAAGCCACATGTGGCGAAACGTTTCCTCTAATAAATGTCCTGAACTGTACGTGTCTTTTTCCACATCTTGTCGGCATCACCATACCATTTTTTCACTTCATTGTTCTTCATTCTGCTTGTAACTTACTGACGAAGCCTATTATGTATGCATGTTAGGGCTACACCATACTTAAGTTTCTGCTACGAAATGGAATTTTGTTATTGATTTTTTAAAAAAAATAATTCGTTATATAATTATGTTAAAGATTATATATGGAAGCAAAGAGGGGAATGTATGAGAGTATAATTATACCGACGCTCTTATACGGGTGTGAAGCATGGGTGGTGAATGTTGCAACATGGAGAAGGCTGGAGGCAGTGGAGATGTCGTGTCTGAGAGCAATGTGTGGTGTGAATATAATACAGAGATTTCGTAGTTTGGAAATTAGGAGGTGCTGAGGAGGGGTTATTGAGGTGGATCGAACATTTAGAGAGGATGGAACAAAATAAAATGACTTCGAGAGTGTATAAATGTGTAGTGAGGGGAAGGCGGGGTAGGGGTCGGCCTAGAAAAGGTTGGAGGGAGGGGGTAAAGGAGGTTTTGTGTGCGAGGGGCTTGAACTTCCAGCAAGCATGCGTGAGCGTATTTGATAGGAGTGGAGACAAATGGTTTTTAGGACTTGACGTGCTGTTGGAGTGTGAGCAAGGTAACATTTTTGAAGGGATTCAGGGAAACCGGCAGGCCGGACTTGAGTCCTGGAGATGGGAAGTACAGTGTCTGCACTCTGAAGGAGGGGTGTTAATGTTGTAGTTTTAAAACTGTAGTGTAAGCGCACCTCTGGCAAGACAGTGATGGCGTGAATGATGGTGAAAGTTTTTCTTTTTCGAGCCACCCTACCTTGGTGGGAAACGGCCGATATATATATATATATATATATATATATATATATATATATATATATATATATATATATATATATAGTCAAGGGTGTTGCTAGTAAAATATAAACCAATTATATTTCTTTCACATCATTAGTTAGAGGCATTGAAAGAGCTTACCACAAAAAAATAAATACAGAGGCTTAAAATTAAAAAAAATATCATGTGAATTTTTTTGTTTTCTCTGAATTTTCAGGTAACTGCGTTTGGTCTGGGGGGAGTAAATTTCTTGTCACTACCTGAATGATGTTTCCGGGGGATCAAGAATGCCCCCCGCGGCCCAGTCCCGGACCTCTCAGTATACAACTTAAGAACTGTTATCCTGTCTCAGCTCATTTACAGGTTAAGAGCTGTTACCCTACCTCGGCTCATTTACAGGTTATTTACATGTTAAGAGCTGTTACGTGAGATGCGACCCACAACAGTCGACTAACACCTGGGTACCTACTGTCTGCTGGGTGAACAAGGTCTTGACACTGAATGTAAGGAAACGTGGCAGACGTTTCCACCCGTTCCAGGGTGGAACCTGGGTTCCTCCATTGCGAGCCGAAAGCGCCATTCCTTAAGCCTACGTTAAGTAATTACGTGAATGGATAGGTGGTGGGCCAGGGAGGTGGGTCACGGAGGTGGGTTCCTTCGGGCATTTTTGTAGTCTTGCCCAAAGAAAGTTGAGGCGCTAAACCCGTAAGGGAAATAACACTCTCTGGGCGGAGGGAGGATGGAATGGCAATTACGTCTGATGAAATGGAGGAGCGGCTACGTTTCCTCAGATCAAGAGCTCATTACCCTATGGTTGGCCAAGAAGGTAAACAGTGGAGTCTGGCCTCTTGTGTTACGAGAGCTCTGGAAATGGGATACAGGTATATCACGGGTAACATTATTGCTGTGGAGGGGAAGTTTATGTGAATCCAATTATTGTTATGGTGTGCAATATAATGGGGAGGGGAGGATGGTGAGCCTTTTTTTCTTCATATTTAGGGCTGATTTTGTTCCCACGTGGGTCGGCGTAGCCCAGGCTTTGTGGTCTTCCAAGGGAGGTTTCCTCGGGTTGTACCTGAGCTTTTATTGTAGCTGCTGCCTTGTGGAGAGAGAGTCAGTCGTTCCACTCATCAACCGCCTCAGCATCACATGTGTGGGTTTGTTTCTCTTATCCTTCTCGCACACTGCGGCAATTGATGATTTCTCTCTCTCTGTCTCTCTCACTTTCTCACACACACACACACGTACGTATATACACAAACACCTTCCTGTTGGTGCTGCTCTCTTCGCCCTGCGCTGGGTGAGTAGTACCCTTCTGGGATTCCCTGTCCCCCGACCTACGTAGGGTGAGTACCTGCCTGGGATACCCTCCCCCGCCTTAGGATGCCCTCCCCGGCCCTGAATACCCGCCTGGGATGCCCTCCCCGGGCCCTGAATACCCTGCCCGGCCTGGGATGCCCTTGTGTTCTCGGCTACAAGATATAATAAGTTTTATTCATTACTGGCTACGGCTGGCCCGGCTCGCAGCGCCTCTATCGCAACTTACCATTTTTGCCGTGTGGCTTGGGTGTACCTTGCCCTGGGGCAGGGATCAGCGGCGCATCCCGCCATCCCGGCCCTCCCGCCGCTTGCGGCCCTCTCGCCTCCCTCCGTAAGGGCGATGCTGGAGGTCGTAATAGCCTCGTCAGATGAGTATAATTGCCTGCCGGACACGGGGTTGATCTTTATCGCAGTCGAGCGGTGAGTGGACGCTGGAGGAATACTGAGTGAGGAGGACCTGGCCTCACTCCTCCCTCCAGCCTCTACCTCTGCTTGCTGGGATGAGATCGCCTCCAGCTCCTGGACTCACCTGATCAACCAAGTTGTGGTGTTGGGCTGCGTGCAGCCAGCACCCTCTACACTCACGGTTGTGACGTTACGTTGGAGTGAACAAAGCGACCCACAGCCTGAGTGATCACACCGAAAACCAGGATGTCTGGTCTGGGACCAGGCTACGGATACCATGATCCCTCCCTGTTTGCAGGGGTTGATGCATAGCTCCTGCCCCCCTCCCTGCCTTTTAAGCTTGTACACTAGAACCCAGTCATATCTACTCTTGAGACTGTGTATGGCGCTTACTTCCACCATATTTGTTCTACTTTCTTAGAACATAAGAAAGGAGGAACACCACCAGGCCTACTGGACCATACTAGGCAGGTCTTTCTGAAACCCAACCCATTAATAAACTAACATTCTTCTTGTTCACTATGTGCGTGTGCAGTGCGTATAAGCGTACATTCACGCCGTTGAAGCAGGTAACATCGTATATTCATCTTTGTGCAGATAGACCTGTGGGCGATACCATTAAGCAATTGGTTACGCCGGCATGCAAACACAGTGAGGGAGTTGTGATAGGGAGGTAGAGACGGAGGAAGGGAGGCGAGGGATGGAAGAGGTTAGGGAGAGTAGGAAAGAGGAAGGGAAGCTAGGAGAAAGTAGGAGAGAGGGACGAAGGGAGTGTGAAGATCAGTGAGTATGGAAGAGAGAACATGGAAAGATGGATAACAGAGGTTGTGGAAGTCTACATCGAGGTTATCTGTTGACAACTGTCTACTTCAATTTAGATGAAGGCCTATCGTGTATTTCCTAGATGTGTGAGTCAAGGATAGAAAGGCAGGTGGAAGGAGTGTGGGAGAGAGGCAAGGGAGGCATTACCAGGGTTCACCTCACCCTGGTCGCCGTGAGTCGGCACTTTCTATCGTAAGGTTCTAACCCTGAGGGAGCAAGGAAAGGAAATTCTTAAACAAGATTCAAGGGCTAGTTTCAAGTGCTAGTTTCAATAACGAGTCCGTCAGCGCAGAGACAACTCAAGGAGCACCCAAGAGACACTAAGTAGAACCTCGAGTGTTGGCCAAGATATCCAGATAGACTTAAGGGTGAAGGGAGCAGTGGGAAGAAGAGGCTGTGAAAGTCTTCATTCCTTCTTCACCTTCATTCCTCCCTATGTCCCTCTCCCCCCAACTCCCTATGTCCCTCCCTTTGTCCTTCCCCCACCTCCCTCTCTCCAGTACCCCTTCCCTCTGGTCTTACCCATTTCCCTCCCCCCCCGAACTTAACCAGCCATCCTCCCATCCCCTATTCCTTCCCTGCTACATAGGTAATAGTAGATTCATTGTTCCCATTCTCTCTCTCTCTCTCTCTCTCTCTCTCTCTCTCTCTCTCTCTCTCTCTCTCTCTCTCTCTCTCTCCTCCCGTCCCTCCCTCCATCCCTTCCTTCTTCCCCTCATGTCTTCTTTGCCTCTCCGTAATCCTCTTTTCTCTTCTTCATCGCCTCTCCTTTCTTCTCGAGTGGTAGCGTCTTCGGCTCATATCTTAAGGACCCTGGTTCGATCCCGGTACAAGCAGGTATTTTCGGCACATTGCCTTACAATTGTTACCCGGTGTTCACCTAGCAGCCATTAGGTACCTGGGTGGTAGGTGACGGTTGTGGGTCGCATCCTGGAGGAAAGTATCGAAGCCCTCAAATGAAATAAGCCAGAGTGGCTTTATTGGCATAACCTGGGTTCCTAATTCTTGTTACTAATTTCATTAAAATCGTTTTCTTCTTTTTCTCCATCTCTCTCGTCCTCCAGTTCTTATTTTATTCTTCCTCTTCTTATTCTCTTCCCTCTTTCTTTTTATATCTTTAACTCGCATAGATAATACACGATAGAGAGAGATACATGACAATATGTACCTGGAAAGTACTTGAGGGCCTGGTCCCAAATCTGCACACTGCCATAACAACATACTGGAGTGAGAGATATGGGAGGAAGTGTAAAATAAACCCAGTGAGGAGCAGGGGTGCGGTGGGGACAATACGGGAGCACTGTATTAACATCCGGGGTCCCAGACTATTCAACATCTTACCAGAAGATATCCGAAACACGGCTGGAACCAGTGTAGAAGCCTTCAAGAGGAAACTGGACAAGTATCTTCATCGGGTGCCAGATCAACCAGGCTGTGATGGATATGTGGGGCAGCGGGCCTCCAGCAGCAACAGCCTGGTTGACCAGGCAAGCACCAGACGAGCCTGGCCCATGGCCGGGCTCAGAGAGTAGATACTCTCGAAACTCTTCAAAGGTATATCAGAGGTAAAGGTAGTCCTTGGTCTTAGTAGTAAATAATCCTCAGTAGATAACCTTGGTATGCACTTTTAGTCTATTTATCTAATATACTATTACTACTACTAGTAGTTCAACTACTACTACTAGTACAATTACTACTACTAATACAACTACTACTACTAGTACAACTACTACTACTAGTACAACTACTACTACTAGTACAACTACTACTACTAGTACAACTACTACTACTAGTACAACTACTACTACTAGTACAACTACTACTACTAGTACAACTATCACTACTACTAGTACACTACTGCTACTAGTACACTACTGCTACTAGTACACTACTGCTACTAGTACACTACTGCTACTAGTACACTACTGCTACTAGTACACTACTACTACTAGTACACTACTACTACTAGTACAACTACTACTACTAGTACAACTACTACTACTAGTACAACTACTACTACTAGTACAACTACTACTACTAGTACAACTACTACTACTAGTACAACTACTACTACTAGTACAACTACTACTACTAGTACAACTACTACTACTAATAGTACAACTACTACTACTAGTACACTACTACTACTAGTACACTACTACTACTAGTACACTACTACTACTAGTACAACTACTACTACTAGTACAACTACTACTACTAGTACAACTACTACTACTAGTACAACTACTACTAATAGTACAACTACTACTCCTGTTTCTCCTTATCCTCCTCCCACTTTCTGTCTTCCTAGCTTCCTCAGTTTATCAGGCCTTGCTTTGTTGGTAGCGTCGTGCTTTATTTAGTAGCTGTTATCGTGGTTGGTCTGTCCCTGCGTTATTCTCTTTTATCTCTTCCTCCTTTCTTTAAAAAAAAATAAGACTTGTCATTTGTGGAATTATGTATGCTAGTCGTAAAGTTGATAAACGTTTATATTTGAACGTTTTCTGTTGCTGCTCCGCCACCGCGATGCCAGACTGTGTCGCAGCCGTTATTTTCTATTACTCTCTCTCTCTCTCACACACACGCACACGTACGTACGTACGTTATTTTGCAGGGTAATGTATCATAGGGGGTCCAGTACTAGATTTGGTCTCTGCCATAGATTTTCTGTTCAAGAGAACGTTTTTTTATGATTTCTTTTAATTTGATTAATGTATTTTTGTTCCCTCTGTCCTGCACTCTGATGCACTCAGGTTGTTCTCGGTGTTTTCCATTTCCCTAACAATTTTTTTTTTGTATTCTTAAAGTCTGGAATCTGATAAATTGTGTGGTTCTTCGTGTTTGCCTGTTGAGGGAGCCCCTCTCTCTCTCTCTCTCTCTCTCTCTCTCTCTCTCTCTCTCTCTCTCTCTCTCTCTCTCTCCCATCTTTTTTTTCTTTAATAGTGTGTGAAGCATACGTCTAGCGTCATTAAGCTCATTCTCACGAGACACTGGTTTTAAATCCAGGGTTCTCAGTCTATCTTCCCAGAATAACTCAGTAAGGTCACGATTTATTTAATCCTCGTTAATGTATTTATTGTTGGATTCACTCGTGTTTTGCTGCACAAGACTTTAAGTGTGTATGCTGGTCTGAAATGTTGTGCTCCCAGTTTGCTGCATTCGACACCGTTGTGTTCCAAAAGAGATCCTCATTATTTGTGAATATGAGGTCAGGAGTATTGTCTAGTGTGGTTGGTTCCATTCATTGCTGATTTAAGGTCAGTCTTGATGTGTACTTCGTGTTATGTGACTTCGTCCGAGCTGCCGCAGATAAAGTCACATTTGTATGGAGCCGTTCATTCAGGCTAGACCTTTACTGCTGTTATTAGTATTTGTTATAATCTTCCACTTTAAGCGGCAGGACGTTCGGGTCCAGGTTTGATAGATAAAAAAAAATTAAGGCAGTTTTCAATTATTCACTTATCATTTTTTGTAAGGAAGTGTTTAATTTTCAATGATTGCTAAGAGGTTATATTTTGTGGTTTATATACGAGGATCATTACTAATTTTCAGCTTTCACTGCCTAAACTTCGACTGTGTCATTAGTAGTGTTAAGTCATTCCGTTCAAATGATGGACTCTAATGAAAGGACCAAATACCTCCCTCCTTCCTTCCCTTCCTCCTTCCCTCCCTCCCTCCTTGTAGCTTACTTTCTCGGTTCCGTTTAAGTAAATTGTACCCAGGTATCCACATTTCGTTGTCAAAACAGTCTTTAATATGGGTTTCCGTGAAAGCTGTAAACATCGCATTTGACTCAGAGAAGAGTTCACTAATAAACAGTATTTTGTTGTTCCTTGGTTTGAGACTTTGTATCTTTGATTTTTTTTTTATTTCTTGTTCTCAGGCTTGTTTTTATTGTTGGCATTAATATGTTTGGCACCGACGTGGCAGCTACTGGCTTTATTTCCCGTCCAACATGGCTTCGTGGTAGCGGGACATTCTTATCATTTCTTGCAATTCTTTTTCCCTTCCTGACATTAAAAGATCTCTACGTTCTGTATGGTTGTAATTTTCCCTGTTCAGTTGGACGTTCACGTGGCTTAACTCTCCTCGTTCCCCTCGTGGGGAAGGTGAGTAGTTTGTGTCATAGTATTATTTCTTATTTATTGATCTATCCAGGATGGGTCCAGACGAGAGCTGAGACATCTTGCTTTGTTCTCTACTATGGCAGTCGCAGATGTGATGGGGGGCAGGCAAACCAAGAAAGTGGAGCATACTCAAGGTGTGAGCATACTTGTGCCTCATACAGAATCTTGCAACCCCTACTGTCGAACAGATGCGAGATACGTCGAAGTGCTGTAAACTTTCTGGCTGCCTTGTTTGCTGTGATGGATATGTGGGGCAGCGGGCCTCCAGCAGCAACAGCCTGGTTGACCAGGCAAGCACCAGACGAGCCTGGCCCATGGCCGGGCTCAGAGAGTAGATAAACTCTCGAAACTCTTCAAAGGTTCAAAGGTAAAGGTATTGAACTTCATATAATTTTTGGGTGAAAATATTTGCAGGTCATGAAACGACATATACATGTACCTTTATTTTCGAGATTATGGCGTCTCTTTGGATGGTCGTATTTACATGTTACGTTCATTTTACCAGGCTGTCCGTATTTGCAAACGCCTCGGGCATAGTGCCGACACATTTGTATTTTCTGTTGGCTGTGATTTATGAGGTTTGACTTGACCGTTTAATTTGATTTTGTTTCAATTTCGTCCGTTTCATTTGTATTGTGATAATTCCCATACTGTTTGTGACCACATCTGAGTTTGCGCCATTGTTTTTCGCACTTGGTTTCTTCTGTTTGATTTGATAGCTTAATTCGTGGTCTCTTATTATCTCTTCACTCAGTTGACTCAACGTCAATTCCAGGTAGCACAAATTGTGTAGATATTTCATTCATTCTTGTTATTTATTTCTCTCTTCCCCCGCCCCAGGGACGTTCATTGTGTGTGATCCCTTTACGTAGTTGACAGTGTGTGTATGGGAAGAAAGTATACTCTCCTACATACATGTATGTATGCTGGTTTGTTACACATTAACTCATAGCTTTATAATATTTTGGGTATTTGCTGGTTATTTAGGATAGCTGGCAGGCTGTAAGACTGAATGTAAAGTTTGTTTACGGAGGAGGTTGTGTGGATCACTGTGGGAGTGCTGGTTGGCTGGGATGGCACGACCGCTGGCTGCCAACACTACCTACGCTCTCCTCTCTCTCTCTCTCTCTCTCTCTCTTTTACACAGGATTTGACAAGGTTAGGTTAAGGATCCCTAACTTTATTGACAAGCTAAGAGCTGTTACATACATCAGCTCATTTAAAAGCATTTTTATTGTTACGAAACATACAAGTAGGGAACAGGATGAAGTTGGAGCCATCTGTGGGCCAGCATTTTCATTTGATCAACTGACTTACTCTCGTTGATATCATTATGCTGTACGAACGTGTTCCAGACTCGAGTCATCCTGGGGATAAATGATCTCAGAAGAGATGTTCTGGAGAATAGTATATAGCCAGAGTGAAGTTGCTGCTTTCTGCCCGTCTTGTGGTATAGAAGCTTGCTTCTCGTTGTCCTCGAAGTGGAGCCAAGTGTGGTACTTTGACAAATTTGGCCTTGTACATAACAGTAAAGCCACCCACATCCCTCCTGTGTTGAAGGCTCTGCTGAAACGACAGATCTATCCAGGATGGGTCCAGACGAGAGATGAGACATCTTGCTTTGTTCTGCTTTGTTCTCTACTCTGTCAAGCGGTCGCAGATGAGATGGGGGGCAGGCAAACCAAGAAAGTGGAGCATACTCAAGGTGTGAGCATACTTGTACCTCATACAGAATCTTGCAACCCCTACTGTCAAGCAGATGCGAGATACGTCGAAGTGCTGTAAACTTCCTGGCTGCCTTGTTTGCAAAATTTACAACGTGGTTCTTCATGGTCAGTTTGGAGTCAAATTTCACTCCAAGTGTATCAACTTCTTCCCCATGTACCAACAATCTCCCATTCGTACTTACTACTGCTCCGGCATTACCATCATGGTGCCTAGAGACCATCATAATTTGTGTTTTCTCAGGTGCAAATGTTACCTGCCATCGGTTTCCCCAGGCTGATACAGCTCTCAGCTGGTGATTAATGTAGCTTAGAGCAGCTGGTATTTCTTCTCTTGGATAAGTAAATGTTAGAGTACAGTCGTCTGCATATGCATGGGATTCTGGGATGAGATGAAGAAGGTCATTGAAGTAGACATTCCATAATAATGGCCCAAGCACACTTCCCTGTGGAACACTTACCCCAATAAGATGTCTTCCTGATTCTGTTCCTTTGAGAACTACCCTTAGAGATCTACCATGAAGGTAATCACTGAGGAGACATAGTGTAGAGCCTGAAATTCCCAATGCTTGCAGTTTTGCCAAGAGGCCCTGGTGCCACACTCGGTCGAAAGCACCAGCAATGTACAGTGCCACCACACAGCTGATTTTGGATTCATCCAGTGACTGGTGCCATTTAGTGGAGAGGTTTAACAACAGATCAGCAGCAGAGTAACCTTTCCTGAAGCCATATTGACGGTCACAAAGTAGTGAGTGGTAGTCAAAAAACTGTCATTTGTCTTGAGATTATTGTCTCAAGGATCTTGCCAGTGATTGACAGGAGTGACACTGGTCTGTAGTTGCTGATTTCTACTCTGCTCTTCTTTTTGTAAACAGGGGCTACATTTGCCTCTTTCCACAGAGAAGACCATTTACACTGTACTAGGCAGTGCTGAAAGATGCTAGTTAGAGGTGCTGCTAGCTGGTCTGCACATCTACTCAGCAATCTTGGGCTCAACTTGTCTGGGCCCACAGCCTTTTCTTGGTCAAGCGATTTAAGAAGCTGCACCTCCTCCTGCCTTATTGTCACCACTGACAGGTTTGACACAGTTCTTGCAGCTAGCCACGGAGGGTCCCTTGCTGGATCAGGAACTTGCATTTTGGTAGCAAAGTGTTTGGCAAAGAGGTCCGCTTTCTCTTGACTACTAGTAGAGGTGGTCCCACTCTCTCTCTCTCTCTCTCCCACACAGTCATTAGTAGAACACTGTTATTTAATTCATTCAGTTTCTATTACTTTAAATAAATAAATAAGGGTTTTTATTGATGTTGAGACAGACAGTAGGGCAACTGGACTGCTTGCCTGAAGGGTGTTCCGATCCTGCGGCCCGATCCATGACCAGGCCTCGCGGTGGATCAGGGTCTGATCAACCAGGTTGTTACTGCTGGGCCTCCACGCAATCCAACGTACGAGCCACAGCCCGGCTGGTCAGAAAACCAGTCTCCTCTCCCCCACCTGTAGCTATTTTTTTTCAGCGAGTTTTGTAAAAAAAAAATTCTTATTTGTTACATCACAAGTCGTGTTTTCATTTCCAGGTCTAACTGATTTCACCGACTCCTTTATTTGCTCTTATTATTTCCGTTTCTAATTTTAACTGTATGTATGGCAATACTTTTATTACATTGTCTTCTATCCACGATTGACATGTTTTAAATAGATTTTGGGCCAGTTTTCAATGAATGTAATTGGTACTTTTTTTTTTTCGTTAGCGTACGTTGCTTGTCCAGTCAGCAGGTTTTTATCAGCTGATCTGGACATCCATTCATTTTCCAGCCCTTGGCAAAACATTGTATAGGATTCCACTCTTCTTTGACTTAATTTATTTCGTTGATGTCATATACAAGTAACTCCGCTTTCCTGTGCTTCCCGTCTTTATTACCATCAAGACAGATAATGGCAGTTCGTTCAGTTTGTGATGATGCTGATGACCCAATGATAGGTGCAAGGAGAGCATTTATTGTGACGTGTCGTTCTATATAGAGCTTGATTAAGCTCTTTCCTTCATTACTGTCGTCAGTGTACTTTGCATCCTACCTTGATACTACCCAGACTGCTCTGCCTTTCATCCCACTGCCAGTGCAACACATCCACATTCTTCTCATGTTATTCACATTACAGAATGTTTTCTCTATGTGTGTAACTTCAAACTCGCCAATAATCGATATATTTGTGTTTCTTTTCTCTGTTTTGCGTTGTTGCTATATAATTACCCCTTCAACACATGCAACTTGCAGCATCGTGATGTTCAACGTCTCTGCTCCGGAGTCTTGGCTTCGTTGTCTCTTGGTCTAGCATTTGATTTTTACTTGTGATTTACCTGTGACCCCGGAGCCTGGCCCACGGCCGGGCTCCGGGAGTAGTGAGACTCTCGAAACTCATCAAAGGTATATCGAAGGACCTATTTCGAGATTTTTCCATTTGTCGCGGCCCGGCCTTGGGCCGGTTCTCCCTGTTGATTGCCAATTCGAAGTAAAACTTATTCTGTAAACACGTTCTCTTCTATATTCACTGACAAGTCTCCTCCTTACTCGAGATTTGCTTTGTCTGTCCATTACTGTTCATTGTTTACAGACAGGTCTCGCTTTACAGCGTTTCGCTAATGCAGCATTTTCAATTATACTCATTCTTCAGTTATTCAGACTTCGTACAATATATATATATATTCAACACTCACTGTAAGCTATGGACGAAAATATTTTAATGTGTGTACTATATATGCATTTTTTTATGCTGATCTCTATTGCTCACTTAATATATGATAGTGTAAACATGTTATCAAACTTTTATATGCATTGAAAAGTAAAAAAAAAAAAAAGGCTATGTTTCACTTTACAGCTTTTTGGGTTTACAGCAGTATCCCAGAACCTAACCTGCTGCATAAGCGGGGTCCACCTGTATATTTCTGTTTAGCATATTCTATAGTTTTTTTTCGTAATCTTTGAAAATGGTGCTCGGATAGTGTTTAAACTTCTTCATACATGGACCTTTTTTCTGTCGTTCTCGATGTATGTGAGTTCGGTTATATAGCATAGCTGTCTCTCATTTAGCAAACGAAGGTTCGAGCCGCTGCCGTCACCATCCGGAGTCTATACATGTCACACGGAACTGTCGTTGTCCGTGCCTGTGGTGTAGAGAACAGGAGAGTGACCCACGGTAGTATTGATGCTGGCGTCTGTGGTATAGAGAGGCAGGAGGGTGAGAGGGAATCAGTCATACGCGGTCCACTTTGCCTTTCCCAGTCCCGAGATATAATAAGCTTCCATAGAACTGTTTTGTTGTGTCGTCTGAGCGGCTAGTTTATTGTGCACTCGCAGCTCAGCCTGTGATATTGAGCCGCGAGGATTACACAGGTCACAGTGGGTCTTTATCAGACCTCACCAGGCATATTGACATCACGAAAAAATATTATTTGACAATTTATATATATATATATATATATATATATATATATATATATATATATATATATATATATATATATATATATATACACACACACTTAAAATACAGTGTTCCAGTGTATGGCACTGTCTCTATCCACACATTTTCCATTTTTTGTCATTAACATCTCCATACAAACCATACTGCCAGAGATACTTTAAACCTAGCCTTACTCTAGCAGTAGCAACATCTTGAAATCTATTAACCTGGTTACTTTCTCCATAAACATGCTAAATTTCACACATTTCGATGATGGACAGTTCCTATTTGTACTCTTCTAGTTTTATTTCTAACTCGTTTGCTAGCCCATAGAACTGTCCCCGCGTGTCACGGTCCACACACGGCAAGCGTCGGCGCTCGCCGCCCATCACGGGAAAAGTCAGTCTTATGGGAAAAGATCAGAAGGGTGTTTAGAGGCGAGGGCAGGAAAGAGCGGGTTGGGTCTGCTGTGTACGGCTGGTTGGGGGCTTGGTGTATGTAGATGTCACAATTAGTGATAATGACAGAGCTGGACACGGCCAGTGTGTCAATAGCAAGAGGAATGGTAGGCCAAGCCGGGAAAACACAACCTTGCTCTCTCTCTCTCTCTCTCTCCCTCTCTCTCTCTCTCTCTCACACACGCACACGTACACGCACGCGTGCGGAAATTTAGGCATGAAGGTGTACCTAAATACATACATGTATGAACATTATTTCTCAGTCCACAGCAGGATTCGAACCTGCAAACTCGGCATAAGCGTACACAGTACTTTAACCACTGTGTACGCTGATGCCGAGTTTGCAGATTCGAATCCTGCTGTGTATTGAGAGATAATGTTTGTAAATAATTTCGCCAGTTTGCGAATTGTTTAAACATAAAGTATGAATATATACTTTTATAAATGCATATGTGCACACAATATATGCATATATAAATACATACGTACATACTTATGCATATACATGTACACAGATGTTGTAATATAGTAACTATATTATCTATGAACTTTAGCAACATGTAGTTTTATGAGACAGACACAGGCAGACATAAGACAAGGCGATGTGCTACTAGGTCAGATACCGTGCTCCTCCCTTAAGTGAATGTGACTGACCTGACTAGGTCAAGGCATTGGCTTAAGCCGGTGGGAGAATTGGAAATGCCTCGCATGGGCCAGTAGGCCTCCTGTAGTCAGACTCCAGGAGGGGATCCCATGGTCAGGTCCTAGGAAGCGATCTCAGGGAGTCTGGTGCCTAGGAGTGAGGACCTCAGGGCGTGATCCTAGGAAGTCAGTTCGCAGGTTAGGCTGGGTAAGAGGAGCCAGGGCAGCGGGGATGGATGGAGGTCGATCCATCTTATAATGTGGGAAATTATCGCCAACCCGCCATTACCTAGTGGATGGTAGTGGTGGTACCTGTAGCCTCTGCAGCAGCAGCAGCTGCTGATGATGATGACTGCTGCTCTTGCCTGCTGCTGCTGCTAGCTGCTCTTTCCTGCTGCTGCTACTCTTGCCTCTTGTTGATGATTATGACTGCTGACTCTTCTGCTTTCCTGCTGCTGCTGATGATGATGATTATGACTACTGCTGCTGCTCCTCTTGCCTGCTGCTACTGCTGCTCCTCTTGCCTGCTGCTGCTGCTAGCTGCTCTTGCCTGCTGCTACTGCTGCTCCTCTTGCCTGCTGCTACTGCTGCTCCTCTTGCCTGCTGCTGCTGCTGCTACTCTTGC
The DNA here is from genome assembly GCA_009830355.1 of Cherax destructor. Taxonomy (NCBI): domain Eukaryota; kingdom Metazoa; phylum Arthropoda; class Malacostraca; order Decapoda; family Parastacidae; genus Cherax; species Cherax destructor. Next base: position 120,910 of record WNWK01002932.1, read on the forward strand.
CTGCTGCTGCTGCTGCTGCTGCTGCTACTCTTGCCTGCTGCTGCTGCTGCTCTTGCCTGCTGCTACTGCTGCTCCTCTTGCCTGCTGCTGCTGCTGCTACTCTTGCCTGCTGCTGCTGCTGCTCCTCTTGCCTGCTGCTGCTACTGCTGCTACTCTTGCCTGCTGCTGCTGCTGCTCCTCTTGCCTGCTGCTACTGCTGCTACTGCTGCTCCTCTTGCCTGCTGCTGCTGCTGCTGCTCCTCTTGCCTGCTGCTACTGCTGCTACTGCTGCTCCTCTTGCCTGCTGCTACTGCTGCTGCTGCTGCTCCTCTTGCCTGCTGCTGCTGCTGCTGCTCCTCTTGCCTGCTGCTACTGCTGCTACTGCTGCTACTCTTGCCTGCTGCTGCTACTGCTGCTACTCTTGCCTGCTGCTGCTGCTGCTCCTCTTGCCTGCTGCTGCTACTGCTGCTACTCTTGCCTGCTGCTGCTGCTACTCTTGCTCTGCTGCTGACATGTGCTGCTACTCTTGCTCTGCTGCTGCTGCTGCTCCTCTTGCCTGCTGCTGCTGCTGCTCCTCTTGCCTGCTGCTGCTACTGCTGCTCCTCTTGCCTGCTGCTGCTCCTACTGCTGCTCCTCTTGCCTGCTGCTGCTGCTACTGCTGCTACTCTTGCCTGCTGCTGCTGCTGCTGCTGCTCTTGCCTGCTGCTGCTACTGCTGCTCCTCTTGGCCGCTGCTACTGCTGCTACTCTTGCCTGCTGCTGCTGATGATGATTATTATTATGACTGCTGACGCTGCTGCTGTTCTCTGATGCAGTTGTTGCATGTGGGTTACCGTAACAACCCGGGTATTGTAAAGGTCCATTAAAGTGTCTGATCATTCAGGCTATTGGGTAAATTAAGCAGAGGGTGATGTAATAAACAGTCCAGTTAAGGCTTCAGGGTTGTATGTGACGTACTCGTGAACGGCTTCGAGGATTCTCCAACCCTCGCAGCCTAGTCTGGGACCAGGCTGTTGGTGCTAGAATCCCGCAGACCTTGTTGCATTTTGTTTTCTGATGTCATTTCTCTCTCTCTCTCTTTCTCTCTCTCTCTCTCTCTCTCTCTCTCTCTCTCTCTCTCTCTCTCTCTCTCTCTCTCTCTCTCTCTCTCTCTCTCTTTGCCCATGCTAGGCAGATCTAACTCATACACACTCGTGTAACTGTCCAACCTTTTTTTTTAAGCTCTCCAGTGTTCTCTCCGTGTCGTCTCTTCCTTTTTTTTCCCAGCTTCTCCTTCCACCTTCTCATTACACAGTGATTTCCCTTTCACCTCGCTGCATCCTTTTTTGTTCACCCCTCCCTCCTCCACTCATTACTATGCATTCTTATTCTTTCATCCTCGCCCACTTTCCATTCTCAACCACCCACCATTTCATGGCTGTTACCTTGCCCCTTTCTCCTTATATCTCTTTCCCTTTCTGTCATACACCTTCCAAATAACCCCCTCCATCCCTCCCTCTCTCCTCCTTCCCACTCCCACAACTATTGCTTACCCTCCCAGGGCATATAGCCGTCGCACACTATAGATGGTAGATTAGTTGGGTTTATAACTTGTTGACTACTGAAAGGGTCATTAAGTCTTGCGTGTCACCCTGTTCACCTGTCAAGAATACGCAAATCCCCAAAATAGAGATTAAAGTAATCTCTGTATATTCACCGAGAGGCATACACCCCTTGGTGTATAGCTACGTCTTGTGTTCCCGCACATGTACACGATTTTGTTAAGTCAGACTCAGGAGAAGCAGAAGACGACAATAAGAAGGCAAGAAGTCGAAAAGAAGAAAATAAAGAAGAAAGTGGAAGCCAGTGAGTGACCTTCTGGTACGAGTAACAATTAGACAAAGGTTCTCGTCTCTTTCATATAAATGTGAACACGGGATGGCTCTGCTTCCCGGTTTATTTTTACCACGGTGTTTTGGCTGCCAATTATAGCCCACCTGTTAAAGGAAGGAAATTATTTTCTTCCAATCTGCGAGGCCTGGAGTGAGACCGAGCCGCGGGGGCGATGTAATATGGAATTATATCCCACGTTATATATAGTTTTTTACCCATACTTTAGTACGCACCCATAGTATTAAGTGTTGAGTCGGGAGGCGAAGAGGAATCTTTCACTCCACGGTGTGACTACAAGTGGACATCAGTGATATCACTCTGCGGGTTTTCCTTTGTGGGATGAGGACTTTGTCTAGACTGTCTGCATAGAATAAGGCCTAAGTTCCTTTTGATTCACTTGTTGAGTATGAGAAACATTGACCTGAGGCAGAGTGCTTGTACTGGCTTGTTCAAAGTCAAGCAGAGTTCTGTCAGAAACGGTAGTAGATAGGACACGGGTTGCATAGGAAGCTTTAATTGGCACCTAAGTTCCCCTGTCTTCTAATAACATGTTCATTTTTCCCGTATAATCTACCTTGCCCATAATTACTATCGTATTTGCTTTGCTTTCGTAAGGTGAAGACCAGGATCTTTCCTTAATTCATGGTATGACCTCTGCAACACAGTTACCTTTGATATACCTTTGAAGAGTTTCGAGAGTATCAACTCTGAGCCCGGCCATGGGCCAAGCTCGTCTGGTGTTTGCCTGGTCAACCAGGCTGTTTCTGCTGGAGGCCCGCTGCCCCACATATCCATCACAGCCTGGTTGATCTTCAAAGATTTGTTAAGTCATACCATGCATTAAAGAAAGATCCTGGACTTCACCTTACGAAAGCAGACAAAGTAAATACGATAGTAATTATGGACACGGTAGATTATAGTGGAAAAATGGAACATATTGGGAGACAGGGGAACTCATGCGTCCCTTAATTGGGGCGGCAACATTTATCTCTTGTGTATAGTGTAGAGTTTTTTGTCCAGTTGTCACATGGAATGTTGGTACCCATAAAAGTCTTGTTTCACAACACTGTCTCTTCTCTTCACTCCCGTTGGCAAAACCACATTTGGATGAAGCGTTGGCAAAATTCGTTGTCCCTGCATGTCGGTATCTATCAATATCTCCGCCAAGTGGCGGATCAACCAGACTGCGATACGTATGTGGTACCAGCGGGCCGTCAGCAGCAGCACTAGCCCGCTTGACCAGGCAACTAGACAAGCCTGGTCCAGGACCGGGCTGTGGGGAGTAGGAAAACTCTCGACATCCGTCACAGATCTGTCACGGGTATATCCTGATTTTTTTTTTTTACCTTTGGATATATTCTTAGCTGCGTTGTATTTATTTGTAGTATATGACTGATAAGTTTGAAGAGTTATCTACTGCAGCCTGGACAACACCTCTGAATGATCTTCAAACCTACCTTATTAACGATCTACCTTTCTTAATACCTACTTACCCACCTTTCTTCCTACCTACTTACTCACCTTTCTGCCTGCTACTTAACTTTCTGCCTACCTATCTATCTATCTAACCTACATACCTTCTTGCCTGCCTATCTTTCTACCTACCTATCTACTTTTCTGTCTACCTACCTACATTCTTACTTACCTACCCACCTACATACCTTCTTACCTACCTACCCACCTACATACATACCTACCTTCTTGCCTACCTACCTACCTACCAACCTACCTACCTACCTATCTACCCAAACCCACCCACCTACCTACCTAAATACCTAAACACCCACCCACCTACCTACTTTATTCCTGCCTGCCCCCACCTGCCTGCCTGCCTGCCTGCCTCCTGCCTGCCTGCCTGCCACCTCCTGCCTGCCCACCCCTGCCTGCCAGCCTGCCTGCCTCCCACCTGCCTGCCTGCCTGTCTATCTCCTGCCTACCCACCTACCTATCTACCCACCTACCTACTTACCCACCTACCTACCTACCACCAACCCACCTACCTATCACCTACCTACCACCTACCCACCCACCTATACCCACCCACCTACCCCTATCTATCCACCTACCTATCTACCCACCCACCTACCCACCCACCTACCCACCCAACTACCCATCCACCCACCTACCCACCTACATACCCACCTACCTGCCCACCTACCTGTCCACCTACCTACCCACCTACCTGCCCACCTCCTGCCTTTCCACCTGCCCACCGACCTCCTGCCCACCTCCTGCCTACCCACCCACCTGCCTCCCACCTACCTGCCTCCCACCCTACCTACCTACCCACCTACCTACCTTTCCACCTACCCACCGACCTACCTACCTACCCACCTACCTACCTACCCACCCACCTACCTACCCACCTACCTACCCACCAACCTACCCACCTACCTACCCACCTACCTACAAACCTACCTACCCACCTACCAACCCACCCACCTACCCACCCACCTACCTACCTACCTACAGATTTATTTAGGTAATTACGCTCGCGCCTTCAAGTTGTTAACTTATGGATTTTTTATTAAAAAAATTAATGTGTAAATTATGAGTCTTTCCTCAACTTTTTAAAAAAAAGGAGAAAATGTATTTTTATCCCTTTTGAACTCGTTAAATAAACAGATTTTTTCCCTTGACAACTTTCCTTTTGGCATGGTTAAATGTGTGTTTCAAAAGTCTTCGTCCAGGTCCAGAATATTTAAGCCGGATCTAAAGGTTTTCGTCAGTGTTATTCAGCAGTGTCACTGTGTCATCGACATTTAGGGATGTGTCATTCACTGTGTCATCGACATTTAGGGATGTGTCATTCACTGTGTCATCGACATTTAGGGATGTGTCATTCACTGTGTCATCGACATTTAGGGATGTGTCATTCACTGTGTCACCAACATTTAGGGATGTGTCATTCACTGTGTCATCGACATTGAGGGATGTGTCATTCACTGTGTCACCAACATTTAGGGATGTGTCATTCACTGTGTCATCAACATTTAAGGATGTGTCATTCACTGTGTCATCAACATTTAGGGATGTGTCATTCACTGTGTCATCGACATTGAGGGATGTCATTCACTGTGTCACCAACATTTAGGGATGTGTCATTCACTGTGTCATCAAGATTTAGGGATGTGTCATTCACTGTGTCATCAAGATTTAAGGATGTGTCATTCACTGTGTCATCGACATTTAGGGATGTGTCATTCACTGTTTCATCGACATTTAGGGATGTGTCATTCACTGTGTCACCAACATTTAGGGATGTCATTCACTGTGTCATCAACATTTAAGGATGTGTCATTCACTGTGTCATCGACATTTAAGGATGTGTCATACACTGTGTCATCTACATTTAGGAATGTGTCATTTACTGTGTCATCGATATTTAAGGATGTGTCATTCACTGTGTCACCAGTGTGAAGATGTACACTGTTCAGCAGCCAATTAGAACTTTATACACCATACAACGGCACATGAGATGAGTGTATTTATTCATCAGCCAATGAGAGCATTGTACACCGTCCAACAGCCAATGGTAGTAGTGTACACCGTCCAACAGCCAATGGTAGCAGTGTACACCGTCCAACAGATAATGGTACAGTGTACACCGTCCAACAGCCAATGGTAGTAGTGTACACCGTCCAACAGCCAATGGTAGCAGTGTACACCGTCCAACAACCAATGGTAGCAGTGTACACCGTCCAACAGCCAATGGTAGCAGTGTACACCGTCCAACAGCCAATGGTAGCAGTGTACACCGTCCAACAGCCAATGGTAGCAGTGTACACCGTCCAACAGCCAATGAGAGCATTATTTACCATTCAGCAACCACTGGGAGGCAGTAATTAGAATGAAGGTGGTGATGCGTGTTGCTCCTTCAAGAGTGTGGGGGGGAGGGGGGCGACCTGCAAGTATTCGTTGCATCACCTGAAGCCAAGAGACGAATCTTTTTTTTTTTTTTTTTAAGGTTTACGAGAAACGATGAAGAGAGGTTTTCTGGTCACGGAGAAGATGGTGCTAACCCACGGTGGGCAGTAAAGTCCATGGTGTCGTGGGAAGCCTATGGGAGGAGGGTCTCTAAAACAAATGTGTGCGGAGTGCCCCGTGGGGCTGGGAGCCCCTACAGATGTGCGCACGGGGTCTGCGTGCGCCTGTTGCGTGTGTTTTGACGAATGGGTCTCGTAATAAGGAGTTAATATTTTTGTGTATCGTTTTTTCGTGGCTGTTTGACGCGCGTAAAACAAGTCTCTTGAGCTCTTAAAAGGTTGGCAGATTACCCCTCCCTCTTCTCCACCTAGGCCGTAGGCTTCTTTTTTTCTTCTTCTACCTGGAATGAAGTTTATGATGGTGTCGTAGCTGCTGGGATGAACCATGAGACACTTGTGTAACATTTGGGAATCTTTGTTGAGAAAACGTTTCGCCACACGGTGGCTTCATCAGTCCAATACAAAGAAGAACGGTAGAAAAAGAGGAGTTTGGGTAATCAGTCCCTCATCCTGGGGTCGATATGTTCAGTCCATCAATTTAGAAGATTAATGGACTGAACACATCAGCTCCAAGCTGAGGGACTAATTATCTCAAACTCATCTTTTTTCTTCCGTTCTTCTTCGTATTGGACTGAAGAAGCCACCGTGAAGCCAAACGTTTTCTCAGTAAAGATGCCCAAATATTGCACAAGTGTCTCATTCTTCAACTTGTGGGTTTTCTCAATCATTTGTCTCCTGGTGGGATGCTGAATGATAGACTCATCTCCCAGATGAAGTCTCCCAACTGCACCAGTTCACACATTCCATGGAATGTGTCACAAACAGATCTGTTTGTGACTTGATAAAGCCCACTGTGTGGGCGAAACGTTGTCAATAAAGGATCACATTATACTGCTTATGTGTTTATTTTTCCATTGTGTCGGTATTTTATACCATTTATTTCCATCACACATTCCATCATGGAAAGTCTTGCGTGGCGGAATATGACAGGCAGACGTAGCTGGTTGTTATTCCCCTAATGTAATTATAGTACAGTCGCACGCTGCGGATGTTCCCACAATATATAACAACTGTCATAAAGAATAATGTTCCCACTGTCATGTAGAAGTGTAGCAGCACACTGCGAGTGTTCCCACTGTCATGTAGAAGTGTAGCAGCACACTGCGAGTGTTCCCACTGTCATATATAACAGTGTAGCAGCACACTGCGATTGTTCCCACTGTCATATATAACAGTGTAGCAGCACACTGCGATTGTTCCCACTGTCATATATAACAGTGTAGCAGCACACTGCGAGTGTTCCCACTGTCATATATAACAGTGTAGCAGCACACTGCGAGTGTTCCCACTGTCATATATAACAGTGTAGCAGCACACTGCGAGTGTTCCCACTGTCATATATAACAGTGTAGCAGCACACTGCGAGTGTTCCCACTGTCATATATAACAGTGTAGCAGCACACTGCGAGTGTTCCCACTGTAATAGAACATTGTAGCAGCACACTGCGAGTGTTCCCACTGTCATATATAACATTGTAGCAGCACACTGCGAGTGTTCCCACTGTCATATATAACAGTTTAGCAGCACACTGCGAGTGTTCCCACTGTAATAGAACATTGTAGCAGCACACTGCGAGTGTTCCCACTGTAATAGAACATTGTAGCAGCACACTGCGATTGTTCCCACTGTAATAGAACATTGTAGCAGCACACTGCGAGTGTTCCCACTGTAATAGAACATTGTAGCAGCACACTGCGAGTGTTCCCACTGTAATAGAACATTGTAGCAGCACACTGCGAGTGTTCCCACTGTAATAGAACATTGTAGCAGCACACTGCGAGTGTTCCCACTGTAATAGAACATTGTAGCAGCACACTGCGGATCTATTACTTTAGCAGTTTCGTGGAGAGTGGTGCTGTAAGGTGACGCTAACATTAAAATGGCTACCTGTAGGTAAAAGATTAATTAAATGCAGGTAATATTGGTCTTGAGAAGTCTTGCGCCAGCAAGATGGTGGACAAATTAGAAATGGTCTTTACGAGAAATGGGGGAGAGGGAGAGAAGATGAATTGGAGGAGGAGGAGAAACAGCTAATTGGAGGAGTCGGGTCGTATTTTGTGGATAGATTTTTCCCGTTCCTTTCTTCCTGCCCTTTTTCCTCTCTTCTTTCTCTCTTTGTGTCCCTTCCCTTTACTTCTCTTCCTACCTCTTTTTATCCCTGCCTCTCTCTCTCTCTTTTCCCTCCCTTCTTCCCTCCTCCCACCCTCCTTCCCTCACCATCTGCCTGTACCTTGGTCCGCCTGGACCAGCCAAATTGATGGAGGACGGGTAGTATTTTGTAGCGCCGGAGCATCCATGAAGGCTGGTTGGCGGCGAGCCTCAGCCATGGTGTGTCCTTATTAAAGTTACTCTTGCCACGGACAACCAAGAAGACCCCTGGGTTACTTTTGACACGAAGAAGAAAATGACCCCTATGTTACTCTTGACATGGAAGAGAAACCGATGACCCCTGGGTTACTGTTGACACGGAGAAGCATAAGACCCCTGGACTACTCTTGACACGGAGAAGGTAAAGAGGGGGCTTTTGCTTACTCTTGGCATGGAGGGGAAGCAAAAGAGGTTCTTGGCATGGAGTGACTCTGAGAGGATACGGACTCTTGAGTACTGTGTGCTAAAGACATAAGGAGAGGACGTAGAGTACTGTTGTGGCGAAGGTAGGAAAGCAGAGGACCACAGAGGGACGTAGTGTACTGTTGTGGTGAAAAGGGGAAAACAGCACAACAGAGAGACGTAGTGTACTGTTGTGTGAAGAGATAAACAGAGGGATGTAGTGTACTGTTGTGGTGAAGAGGGGAAAACAGAGGGATGTAATGTACTGTGAAGAGGACTTTTAGGTTCTCTTGTGCTGAACAGAGTTAAAAAAAAAAAGAGGAACGTCTTCAGAGAGGCGCTGATGCAGGCGTGAATTTCTTGTCGGGGACATAGTGATTATGCGGATAAATTGTCCCCGGGTGCCGCCTGGCCGGCTTGATGCAAGAACCTTCTCTAAAAAAACCTGTTTTCCTCGGCCCACAAGGAAAAAATAATATATCTGCCTGCAAGATGAGTTAAGGAATAATTTGCTATCCCCCCTGTCTCTCTCTCTTAAGGATGAAAGCTTTTACAAGTAAGATTATTATTTACGTAGGACAATATATATATATATATATATATATATATATATATATATATATATATATATATATATATATATGCCGAATAGGTAAAACTTCCGATTTTGGCTTAAATAGCAACGCTCTTCTTGCCGAATAAGGCAAGCAAAAATTTGTGTATGCAATAAATTCGCAAAAATCATTCTGAACATAACGAACATAATGTTTACGTTGTGTTGATGAACAGGAGGAGTCTGGACAACTGTCTCCTCAGTCCGGTACAGAGATGAATGGTGGAAGAAGAGAAGTTTGAGGTGATCAGTCCTTCAACCTTGAGTCGATGTCTTCAGTCCATCAGTCTTGAGAAAAGTACAGCCTGTGCGCGAAGAAGTGGCTTATGTACTGCAGACATGTGGCTGATCAGCCAGGTTGTGATGGCTGTGTGGTTCTGCGGGCTGCTAGCATCAACAGCCTGGTTTATGCAGGTCATCAATTAGGGGACCTGGTCTGAAACCGGACGATGACCTCCCAGGATCCGGCTGCAGGCCGACCGGTAGCTTCACCAGGTGCCAGATCAACCAGGCTGTGATGGATATGGGGGTCAGCAGACCACCAGCAACAACGACCTGGTTGACCAGGCAAACACCAAACGAACTTGGCCTATGGCCGGGCTCCAGGAGTAGAAAAACTCTAAGAACTCATCAAAAGTATATCATAGATGAAGGTCTGTAGCGATGTAGGTCCCCGTGTTTATAGTTACCTGTATGGGTATGTCGACACAATAAGCTCTTATTGAGACGACGTTTCGCTCAGGGTAGAACTAAACGTGGCTGCAGCGACACTTTATTCTGCAGCCTCTCCTTTTCGCTCAGATGCTGGAAGCTGCAAGTACGACTGGGGTCAGGCGAGAAACTTTATGGCATGACTTCGACTCTGGGAGCCGGAGATATGATTTGTATCTCCAAAAATATGAGAACAGTATTCCTTGTGAGGGCGAATATGAACGAATATTTTTTTTCTTGTTAAGAAGTGAATAAACTAAATCGACGATTCTGCTGTAGCTTTTTGATTTAGAAGAGTTTCCAAGAGAAATGGCGAGTTGTGGGTGGTCGTAGATGATTGATGTATGTGTAGGGGGAGATGTGGGTGGTTGTAGATGATTGATGTATGTGTAGGGGGGAGTTGTGGGTGGTTGTAGATGATTGATGTATGTGTAGGGGGAAGTTGTGGGTGGTTGTAGATGATTGATGTATGTGTAGGGGGGAGTTGTGGGTGGTCGTAGATTATTGATGTATGTGTAGGGGGGAGTTGTGGGTGGTCGTAGATTATTGATATATGTGTAGGGGGGAGTTGTGGGTGGTCGTAGATGGTTGAAGTGTGTAGGGAGGAGTTGTGGATGGTCGTAGATGGTTGAAGTGTGTAGGGAGGAGTTGTGGGTGGTTGTAGTTGACTGATGTGAGTAGGGGTTAGTTGTACCTTTGCCTTTACCTTTACCTTTGAAGTTTCGAGAGTATCTACTCTCTGAGCCCGGCCATGGGCCAGGCTCGTCTGGTGCTTGCCTGGTCAACCAGGCTGTTGCTGCTGGAGGCCCGCTGCCCCACATATCCATCACAGCCTGGTTGATCTGGCACCTGGTAAAGATATTTGTCCAGTTTTCTCTTGAAGGCTTCTACACTGGTTCCAGCCGTGTTTCGGATATCTTCTGGTAAGATGTTGAATAGTCTGGGACCCCGGATGTTAATACAGTGCTCCCGTATTGTCCCCACCGCACCCCTGCTCCTCACTGGGTTTATTTTACACTTTCTCCCATATCTCTCACTCCAGTATGTTGTTATGGCAGTGTGCAGATTTGGGACCAGGCCCTCAAGTAGGTGGTTGTAGTTGACTGGTGTGTGGGGGGGGGGATGTTGTAGGTGGTTGTAGATGATTGATATCCGTGAGGGATAGTCGTAAGGATGGGTGAAGGATAGGGGTAAGGTTGATGCATATAGTATAGGGGTAATATAGGAAGGATACCTGAAGGATCTTTCGGGGGTCATTGCCCCCGCGTCCCGGTCCCAGACAAGGCCTGATAAACCAGGCTGTTACTGCTAGCCGCAAGCAATCCAGCATACAAACCACAGCCCGGCTGGTCAGGGGCTGATTTGAAGATGTGTAAAGGACAGGGAGTAAGGGTGCATAACATCAGATATAGAGAGAGAGCGTAGATGGTACAGAAGGAGAAAGCAGTTTACTGAATTGCTTAAAAACACAAATATATTGCAACAGATGAAATATAGTCTTAGCCGAGAGATCACTGAATTAGAGCAAAAACTTAGGATGTCATACCTAACAGGGTCTTCCAATGGGCAGTGGAGAACAACATGACGTTCAATGGTGATAAGTTTCAGCTGCTTAGGTATGGAAAAAATGAAGAACTCAAAAGGAACACTATATACAAAACGCAAGAGGGTCACCACATAGAACGAAAGGAACACGTAAAGGACTTGGGAATAATTATGTCTGCTGATCTGTCGTTTAAAGACCATAACAAGACAAAGATCACAACAGCCAGGAAGATGACGGGGTGGGTATTGAGAACTTTCAAAACAAGGGAAATAATGCCGATGGTGACACTATTCAAATCGCTAGTGCACCCTCACTTAGAATACTGCTCAGTGCTGACGGCCCCGTTCAGGGCAGGAGAAATAGCAGAGCTGGAACAAATCCAGAGATCGTTTACGGCTCACATTGAGCCATTGAAACATCTAAATTATTGGGAACGCCTTCAAGTCTTGAACATGTACTCATTGGAGCGGAGGAGAGAGAGATACATGATAATATATACATGGAAAATACTTGAGGGCCTGGTCCCAAATCTGCACACTGCCATAACAACATACTGGAGTGAGAGATATGGGAGAAAGTGTAAAATAAACCCAGTGAGGAGCAGGGGTGCGGTGGGGACAATACGGGAGCACTGTATTAACATCCGGGGTCCCAGACTATTCAACATCTTACCAGAAGATATCCGAAACACGGCTGGAACCAGTGTAGAAGCCTTCAAGAGGAAACGACAAATATCTTCACCAGGTGCCAGATCAACCAGGCTGTGATGGATATGTGGGGCAGCGGGCCTCCAACAGCAACAGCCTGGTTGACCAGGCAAGCACCAGACGAGCCTGGCCCATGGCCGGGCTCAGAGAGTAGATACTCTCGAAACTCTTCAAAGGTATATCAAAGGTATAGAAGTAGTACAAAGGAAACAAAGGGCCATACAGGATATTGCAAGAAACCCAAAAATGTTCTATTCCTATGCAAAATCCAAGCTAATAACTGCCTGTAGAATTGGACCATTATTGAGAGGAGATTCGTATACTGACGATGAACAGGAAATGAGTGAAATCCTAAAAGAACAGTATGAGTCAGTGTTCAGCAACCCACTAAATGACAGCAAGGTAGAAAATGCAGAAATATTTTTCACTCCAGCAGAAGGCTGCGCAGACCACCTAACCGACATTAGTACAAATCCCATAGATTTCGAAAAAGAAATGGACAACATGCCCACTCACTCAGCACCTGGACCAGATTCATGGAATGCTTTATTTATAAAGCAGTGCAAAGTACCATTAGCAAGAGCCCTTAGTATTCTGTGGAGAAAGAGCTTAGATCTAGGTGAAATTCCAGAGGCCTTAAAGAGTGCAGACATAGCTCCTTTGCATAAGGGAGGTAGTAGAGCACTAGCTAAAAATTACAGACCAGTAGCCCTCACTTCTCACATCATAAAAATGTTCGAAAGATAGTTAGTACCACCCATACGAGTCTAGCGCTTATTTCTGAATAGTAATAGTAGTAGTAATAATAATAATAATAATAATAAAATATAATATAAAAATAATAATTAATAATAATATGAATAATAATAATATATAATAATATTAAAATAATATTATCACAAGATATGTATGTAAGGTGATTTACAGTAATGTTATCCTTAATTAGGATTATTTAAGCCACCGGTAAGCCAGTGGCTGCTTACTGACACCCGGCAGTGCTACGGCAGGGCTACGGCAGTGCTACGGCAGGGCTACGGCAGTGTTACGGCAGGGCTACGACAGTGCTACGGCAGTGATACGGCAGGGCTACGGCAGTGCTACGGCAGGGCTACGGCAGTGCTACGGCAGGGCTACGGCAGTGCTACGGCAGTGCTACGGCAGGGATACGACAGGGATTCGGCAGGGATACGTCAGCTCTTAACTGCTCGAACCATCACAAAAAAACAGTTGCTTCAGGAGACGGTCTTTCCTGAGGAGCACAGCACGTCAGGATGGGTGGCGTGCAGCAGACGTGTGAGAAGGATGGGTGGCGTGCAGCAGACGTGTGTGAAGGATGGGTGGCGTGCAGCAGACGTGTGAAAAGGATGGGTGGCGTGCAGAAGACGTGGGTGAAGGATGATTGGCGTGCAGCAGACGTGGAAGGGTGGGTTAGGGTTAGGTAAGGTTCGTCAGGAAGCAGGACAAGTGTTTGGCGTGCAGCAGACGTGGGTGAAGGATGGTTGGCGTGCAGCAGACGTGGGTGAAGGATGGGTGGCGTGCAGCAGACGGCTAGTGCTTGAGTTTAACGGGTGGTAAAGTCTTCACATTTGCATTGGCCCCGTCTGTAATCGAGGAGATTTTGAAAGTTGCTAAAGGTGAGGTGTTTTAGACCCGTGGTCAGATGAGATGGCCGTGAGGGAGGTGAGAGGTTGTGTGTGGCTTTTAGGTCAGGCGGCCGACAGGTTATGGGTTTGAGAGGTCAAAGACTAAGAGGTCAAGAGGCTGTGAGAGAGGTCAAGATCGTGGTGTAGTCGGGTCATGTCTTTCCAGCCATTGACCATGTTCCATGTTGCCCAGGAGCAACATTTATTTTATGTGAACTATTCTCTCACTACCAATGGTAGATTAGATTTTGCCACCAGAGTGGCTAGTTTACTGTGCACCTCATATCCATCCTGTTGAGGGTAGCGCAAGAGCATATGGGTACACAAAATACCCAGGAACTAGGCCCCAAAAGGGTTAACAGGAGTACATCTTGATTTATGTCTACACTTCACTTACCTATTGCAAGTAAATTTAGGAAATTTACTTAATTTCCAAGATATCTCATTAATGAGATATCTTGACATGTCACCTAGGTTATTATATTGTCTCTCTATATTCCTGAATAAGTGGATAATTAAGCACATAGTGTTCCACATAGTGACCATAGGGATGACCACATGCTTTACATGGTAATCGTAGACATTCTAACGTTACCAAGTTACTCCCGGCCACCTCGTTGCCAGACGTATCCTCACCGGATTTTTTTTCTAATTTGCTTATTTAATAATAATATCTTTATTTCTACAAGTACATGTACAAGGTATACAGGCCTAGCTGATATCAATGACATATGACTATATAGAAAGCCGCTTGTTATGCACAGCATTTCGGGCAAATTAGGTCAGTTTTGTCGCAGGATGCGACCCACACCAGTCGACTAACACCCAGGCACCCATTTTACTGATGGGTGAACATAGACAACCGGTGTAAGGAAACACGTCCGATGTTTCAACTCTCGCTGGGAATCGAACCCAGACCCTCACCGTGTGAAGCGAGAGCATTAGCCACCAAGCCATGGGCACCGTGAACAACCAAAGTAGTATCATCGCACCCACGCATCAGAGCGCGTGGGGGCGGTTACCTATCGAAAGCATCCGCAGGTAACCTACAGTGTCCCCCTGTAATCTACTGATTGTCGATTCCAGGGGTCATTGCCCCCCGCAGCCCGGTCCCGGACCTCGTTTATAGCCTGTGATATACCTGATCAAGGTATATTGTACCTGTCAGTAGCGTACGAGTTTGTATTGGTAAGTATATAGTCCATTTATCACGGTCTCAAGTGTACTCAATACTCGCCTTTATGGACAGACTCGATGGGGAAGTTGTAAAGCTGTTGGCGCCCGAAGGCCAGCTTGGTTCAGCTTAGTTGAAATGTTCGAGTCTTGGAGGGAAGACGTGTCACTGTGGCATACACTGTATCCGCATACTCCTTTACAATAAACGGCAGAACTGGTATCAACTATTCACTATTCATCACTCTGGGTGAGCCTACACATGCCCTTGCAGTGGGCATGACATACCCAGGTATCCATATTTCATTGTTACAGTAGCCTTTTATTTAGGTCTCTGTGAATGTCACAAACATTGCATTAGACTCTATAAGGCGTTCGTTAACAAACTGTCTTGGTTTAAGACCTTGTATATTTTGCAAAAAACAACAAAGTAATATTGTGTTTGTTACAAAGATCTCTCCGTCATCACAGGGCGGAGCAACAAAAACTATATATAGGTAAGGTAAGGTAGGAAAGAAAAAGAGATGAGGATTGAACTAAGTTGAGTAATGAAGATGGGATTTGAGGGTAGATGGTAGATAGAGGTTGAGGAAACAGGAGGACAGGGAAGGAAGGCAAAGGGTTGTAGAAAGAAGGGAAGGTGGAGTTGGAGAGTATAGAGGAAAGGTTGTAGTGTGAAATGGGTAGATAAATGGGTGTACGAGGGATATGAGCCAAAATGGAATTGATAATGTAAGAGTGGTGGCAGGATCAAAAGTAAAATATATTTTTGATGTGTGGAAAGTGAATATATTATTGGGTTACATAATGGGAGAGAGAGTGGACGAGGGAGGGTGGGTGGGGATGGGTGAGGGGGAAGCTATGTTGGGTGGGGAGGGAGAGAGGATGGGTGAGGGAAAGATGGCTGGTTCGTGAGGGAAGATGGGTGAAGGGGGGGGTTGAGGAGGAAGCCAATATGACATTTAGTATCCTGATTTCCAGTTGAACACATGTTCAGTACTTAACTAGATGTTCTCGCCTAGTTGTGATTGTAGGGGTCGATTCATACCTCATGGCCCCTCCCGGCTTTACAGATTTCTGGCCTCCGGAGCCGGATCATAGTCTGTAATCTTCAGTGTATTGTGTTTTACCTCCACCTCTTGGTCTGGTGCTCTAAACTCGCCACCCTGAGACTTTAAAAAAAAGTATTTACCAACATTCCTGTTAGTTTTCTGCGTCTGAAGATGTCATGTGTGTGCCGTTGCCCCCTCACACGGTGTCCCTATCACCTTCATGCCGTGATGAACACCACGACACTAATGATGAGCAGAACTCCGTGTTCACTGCGGGACTAACACAGACGGTAAACAGGTATTACCTGTGTTTTACCTGTGATCGGTTTCGATGGCTGTTCTCTCCCTCCTCCCATCTCTCACAACCCGGCTTGAGACCAGGCTTCCTTGCTGACCGCCTGGTCAACCATTGTGTGTGGTAGCGCTCCGCAACCCCCCCACATACCCATAACAATCATGTTGATCCGGCATTTATAGCAAGAAGCTGTGCAGCTTCTTCATGAGAACTTCTAATCTTCGTTCCGGCAGAGTTTCTGATAGCCGCTGGTAGTATGTTAACTTAATAACTATACCTTAGAAGGGCTTCGAGAGTTTTCCTCTTGGTAAACGTTTATACGGCAGTTTCTCCTATATCTTTCACTCCATTCAGTTGTTTTAATCAGTGTGAAAGCCAGGTCCTCAATTACCTTCCATATAAATATCCTCAGGTATCTTTCTCTTGTTCGTTTCTAGAGACAAGAATTGAAGTACGTTGAGGCATTCCCTGTAGGTCAGATGTTGTTTACCTGGAGTTTACCTGGAGAGAGTTCCGGGGGTCAACGCCCCCGCGGCCCGGTCTGTGACCAGGCCTCATGTATTGATTCTTTGTGCAGTTAAAGTTACAGGCTAAGAGTTGTCACCCTACCTTCGCTTTTTTTTCAAAGCCTAGTTCTAGTTAATTATATCAACACCCTTCCAAGGATGCCCTCATTCCCCATAACAGTCGATTAACATCCAGGTACCTATTATCTGATAGGTGAACAGAGGCAGCCAGTATAAAGAAATTTACCCATACGTATCGCTCAGCGAGGGAGTGGAACCTGGGTCCTCTTGGTCATTCTATGAGGTTAACGCTAAGGTACTGACGGCTTCATTCCTCACGAATCATTCTTGTACTTCCTATTGAGGATGGCACTAGAATAAGACGGAAGTTGATAAATTAGACACTTGGGTATCTTTATTGTGGAAACGTTTCGCCACACATTGGCTTCATCAGTCCAATACAAAGAAGAATAGTGAAGATCAGAAGGAGATCGAGGTAATCAGTCCCTCAGGATGGAGTCGATGGAATCAGTGTTATCGAGATTGATGGACTGATTACCTCAATCTCCTTCTGATCTTCACCATTCTTCTTTGTATGGACTGATGAAGCCACTGTGTGGCGAAACGTTTCCTCAGTAAAGACTCCCAAGTGTTGCACATGTGTTCAGTTCTCTGAGCCATTAATCTACAAGACGGAAGCTTAGCGTTTGTAATATAAAGATATTTTGATCAGGGCAAGTCCTTGTGCTGCTAACAACAACAGCCTGATTGATCAAACAGGAGTTTGCTCTGCTTTAAACACCTTTGTATTTCCTATATTTGTCGGTCTTCCAACCAGGTCCAGCGTTATTTGCATCTCGACGAAGCTTTTGTTGTCGCAGTTCAAATCAGGTTGCAAAGCAAAATGAAGAAAAGGAAAACATAAAAGTTGACTACAAAAGCGAACATTTTAGCAACTCACTGACGTATAAATATTTGACTGCTGAAGGAAGGTACTGAGAGAGCCGAGAAAAACTATCGTGTATTGCTGGGTACAAAGGGACACTACCGCTGCTGCTGCAGACACACACGTGAAGAACAAGCTTCTGTTGCAACAACATTTCGCTTTCGATAAGGCTCAGACCGAAACGTTTTCACAGAAGCATGCACTGCACGTGTTTTTTTTTCGAGTATTGTGTATTATTTGATGCCGGATCAACCAGACTGTGATAGTTTCGTGGGCCATGCCTGGCCCCCCGGGCCGGGAATACTTCAATACCAGAAACAGGTCACAGCAACAGCCTGGCTGAGCAAGCACATAAATAAGGAAGACTGTCCCTAGGTAGAATAAAAACAAACAAACCCTCGAAACCCGTCGCAGCTACAGGTAACCTACAGGTAGGTGTACTGGTGGAAGCGAGAGTTGTGTTGGACTTATAGTCAGGTAAGTCATCATACCTTACATAGTGACCACCCCCAAGCTCGCTCTATATCTGATATAGTGACCACTCTTCTGTTTGTGGAATGGTGGCTAGTGACGTGGGCTCCAGCCCACACTGTGAGGCTGGGGTGGTGCTCCAGCCCACACTGTGAGGCTGGGGTGGTGCTACAGCCCACACTGTGAGGCTGGGGTGGTGCTACAGCCCACACTGTGAGGCTGGGGTGGTGCTACAGCCCACACTGTGAGGCTGGGGTGGTGCTACAGCCCACACTGTGAGGCTGGGGTGATGCTACAGCCCACACTGTGAGGCTGGGGTGATGCTACAGCCCACACTGTGAGGCTGGGGTGATGCTACAGCCCACACTGTGAGGCTGGGGTGATGCTACAGCCCACACTGTGAGGCTGGGGTGGTGCTACAGCCCACACTGTGAGGCTGGGGTGATGCTACAGCCCACACTGTGAGGCTGGGGTGGTGCTACAGCCCACACTGTGAGGCTGGGGTGGTGCCAGCCCACACTGTGAGGCTGGGGTGGTGCTACAGCCCACACTGTGAGGCTGGGGTGGTGCTACAGCCCACACTGTAAGGCTGGGGTGATGCTACAGCCCACACTGTGAGGCTGGGTGATGCTACAGCCCACACTGTGAGGCTGGGGTGAAGCTACAGCCCACACTGTGAGGCTGGGGTGATGCTACAGCCCACACTGTGAGGCTGGGGTGGTGCTACAGCCCACACTGTGAGGCTGGGGTGATGCTACAGCCCACACTGTGAGGCTGGGGTGGTGCTACAGCCCACACTGTGAGGCTGGGTGGTGCTACAGCCCACACTGTGAGGCTGGGGTGGTGCTACAGCCCACACTGTGAGGCTGGGGTGATGCTACAGCCCACACTGTGAGGCTGGGGTGATGCTACAGCCCACACTGTGAGGTGGGGTGATGCTACAGCCCACACTGTGAGGCTGGGGTGATGCTACAGCCCACACTGTGAGGCTGGGGTGGTGCTACAGCCCACACTGTGAGGCTGGGGTGATGCTACAGCCCACACTGTGAGGCTGGGGTGGTGCTACAGCCCACACTGTGAGGCTGGGGTGGTGCTACAGCTCACACTGTGAGGCTGGGTGATGCTGCAGCCCACACTGTGAGGCTGGGGTGATGCTACAGCCCACACTGAGGCTGGGTGGTGCTCCAGCCCACACTGTGAGGCTGGGGTGGTGCTACAGCCCACATTGTGAGGCTGGGGTGGGGCTACAGCCCACACTGTGAGGCTGGGGTGATGCTACAGCCCACACTGTGAGGCTGGGGTGATGCTACAGCCCACACTGTGAGGCTGGGGTGGTGCTACAGCCCACACTGTGAGGCTGGGTTGGTGCTACAGCTCACACTGTGAGGCTGGGGTGATGCTACAGCCCACACTGTGAGGCTGGGGTGGTGCTACAGCTCACACTGTGAGGCTGGGGTGATGCTACAGCCCACACTGTGAGGCTGGGGTGATGCTACAGCCCACACTGAGGCTGGGGTGGTGCTCCAGCCCACACTGTGAGGCTGGGGTGGTGCTACAGCCCACACTGTGAGGCTGGGGTGGTGCTACAGCCCACACTGTGAGGCTGGGTGATGCTACAGCCCACACTGTGAGGCTGGGGTGATGCTACAGCTCACACTGTGAGGCTGGGGTGATGCTACAGCCCACACTGTGAGGCTGGGTGAGCTACAGCTCACACTGTGAGGCTGGGGTGGTGCTACAGCCCACACTGTGAGGCTGGGGTGATGCTACAGCCCACACTGTGAGGCTGGGGTGATGCTACAGCTCACACTGTGAGGCTGGGTGGTGCTACAGCCCACACTGTGAGGCTGGGGTGATGCTACAGCCCACACTGTGAGGCTGGGGTGGTGCTACAGCCCACACTGTGAGGCTGGGGTGGTGCTACAGCTCACACTGTGAGGCTGGGGTGATGCTACAGCCCACACTGTGAGGCTGGGGTGATGCTACAGCCCACACTGTGAGGCTGGGGTGTGTTACAGCCCACACTGTGAGGCTGGGGTGGTGCTACAGCTCACACTGTGACGCTGGGGTGGTGCTACAGCCCACACTGTGAGGCTGGGGTGATGTTACAGCCCACACTGTGAGGCTGGGATGATGCTACAGCCCACACTGTGAGGCTGGGGTGTGTTACAGCCCACACTGTGAGGCTGGGGTGGTGCTACAGCCCACACTGTGAGGCTGGGGTGATGCTACAGCCCACACTGTGAGGCTGGGGTGTGTTACAGCCCACACTGTGAGGCTAGGGTGGTGCCTACAGCTCACACTGTGAGGCTGGGTGGTGCTACAGCCCACACTGTGAGGCTGGGGTGATGTTACAGCCCACACTGTGAGGCTGGGTGATGCTACAGCCCACACTGTGAGGCTGGGGTGTGTTACAGCCCACACTGTGAGGCTGGGGTGGTGCTACAGCCCACACTGTGAGGCTGGGGTGATGCTACAGCCCACACTGTGAGGCTGGGATGATGCTACAGCCCACACTGTGAGGCTGGGGTGTGTTACAGCCTCACACTGTGAGGCTGGGGTGATGTACAGCCACACTGTGAGGCTGGGTGGTGCTACAGCCACACTGTGAGGCTGGGGTGATGCTACAGCCCACACTGTGAGGCTGGGGTGTGTTACAGCCCACACTGTGAGGCTGGGGTGTGTTACAGCCCACACTGTGAGGCTGGGGTGGTGCTACAGCCACACTGTGAGGCTGGGGTGTGCTACAGCCCACACTGTGAGGCTGGGGTGATGCTTTCAGCCCACACTGTGAGGCTGGGATGATGCTACAGCCCACACTGTGAGGCTGGGGTGTGTTACAGCCCACACTGTGAGGCTGGGGTGTGCTACAGCCCACACTGTGAGGCTGGGGTGTGCTACAGCCCACACTGTGAGGCTGGGATGATGCTACAGCCCACACTGTGAGGCTGGGGTGATGCTATAACCCACACTGTGAGACTGTGTGATGATATAGCCCACACTGAGTCTGGGGTGATGCTTCAGCCCTCACTGAGGCTGGGGTGATGCTTCAGCCAACACTGTGAGGCTGGGGTGATGTTACAGCCCACACTGAGGCTGGGGTGATGCTATAACCCACACTGTGAGACTGTGTGATGATATAGCCCACACTGAGTCTGGGGGGATGCTTCAGCCCACACTGTGAGGCTGGGGTGATGCTTCAGCCCACACTGTGAGGCTGGGGTGATGCTTCAGCCCACACTGTGAGGCTGGGGTGATGCTTCAGCCCACACTGTGAGGCTGGGTGATGCTTCAGCCCACACTGTGAGGCTGGGGTGATGCTTCAGCCCACACTGTGAGGCTGGGGTGGTGCTACAGCCCACACTGTGAGGCTGGGGTGATGCTACAGCCCACACTGTGAGACTGTGTGATGCTACAGCCCACACTGAGTCTGGGGTGATGCTTCAGCCCACACTGTGAGGCTGGGGTGGTGCTACAGCCCACACTGTGAGGCTGGGGTGGTGCTACAGCCCACACTGTGAGGCTGGGGTGATGCTACAGCCCACACTGTGAGACTGTGTGATGCTACAGCCCACACTGTGAGACTGTGTGATGCTACAGCCCACACTGAGTCTGGGGTGATGCTTCAGCCCACACTGTGAGGCTGGGGTGGTGCTACAGCCCACACTGTGAGGCTGGGGTGGTGCTACAGCCCACACTGTGAGGCTGGGGTGATGCTCCAGCAAACTCTTGTCTAGCGGTCCCAGCTGCTTCCCCTTGTGTACTCCTAATTTATTCGCTCAATAAACTAGCTCGTAAAACGTCACTATTGACACTAACTCCCATAAATGTTGAACATACATTGCTAGTTTTAATGTAAACTTACACTCACTCCTCCCCCTCTCCTACCTATCTAATCCCCTCTCCATCCCCGCCTCTACCTAATTACTTCCCCTTTCCTTACCTATATCCATCTGCCCTACCCATTCATTCCTCCTACCTCTTGTCATCCACTCGTCCTCTCTCTCCTATCCATCCATTCTCTCTCCCAGCCACTCTTTCCCTCTGCAACCCATTTACTCTCCTATTCCCCACTATTCATAAACGTTTCCCCTCTCTTACTCATCGGTGTCCCCTATCCCATTTCCCTACCCTTCCTTACTCATCGGTGTCCCCCTTACCATTTCCCTACCCTCTCATGCTCTTTCTTCCCATCCAGTCTCCATTACTCCTCTCTTCGTTCTCCCTTCTTCCACCTTTTTCCTCTTGTTTCTCCGCCACTCTCGCTCAAAAATACCTAAATTTCGCCATGAGAAAAGTGTTAGTGGCTTTTTCTTTTACTCTCTCTCTCTCTCTCTCTCTCTCTCTCTTCTCTCTCTCTCTCTCTCTCTCTCTCTCTCTCTCTCTCTCTCTCTCTCTCTCTCTCTCTCTCTCTCTCTCTCTCTCTCTCTCTCTCTCTCTCTCTCTCTCTCTCTCTCTCTCTCTCCCGGCCATGGGCCAGGCTTGTCTGTTGCTTGCCTTTTTCAATCAAGCTGTTGCTCCTAGTGGCCTGCAGCCCCACACATTCCATTCACCACAGCCTGGTTGATCTGGCACTTGGAGATGCTTGTCCAGTTTCCTCTTGAAGACTTCTACACGTGTTCCAGCAGTGTTTCTGACATCTTCTGGTAAGATGTAGCATAGTCTGGGACCAGAGATGTTGATACTGTGTTCCCACTGTACCTCTTCTTTTTCATTAGGTTTATTTTATATTTCTTCCCATATCTCTCACTCCAGTATGTTGATACTGCAATGTGCAGATTTGGGACCAGGCCCTCAAGTACAGGTGTAGATTATAAGGTATCTCTCGCCTACGTTCCAAGGAGCATAAGTTAAGATACTTCAAATGTTCTCGGTAATTTAAGTGCTTGACTGAATTTATACTGAGACTGAGAGTGACTGATACACTCAGTACACAAGTTAGCTGAGACTGAGAGTGACTGATACACTCAGTACACAAGTTAGCTGAGACTTTGAGTGACTGATACACTCAGTACACAAGTTAGCTGAGACTGAGAGTGACTGATACTCTCTCAGCTCCCAAGAACTCAGCATTTTTTCCCTTTCACTCGAATCTCGTAAAATTCGCCAAATGGAGGGGACTCTTGGGTTGAGAAATCCTTTTAAAGCGCTTAAAATGAAAGTAAATAAAAGAACTCGCGGAGGTTTTTTTTCTTCCCCTAGGTCGTTCAGAGGTTTTTTTTTTCCTTGGGTTGTTCGCTGAGGTTTATTCTCAAGTCGTTCACAGTTATTTCTCTCGTGTCATTCGTTGAGTTTTTTTCCCCTTGGGTTGTTCACGGAGGTTTTTTTTCCCTTTGGAAAAAAACTTTGTGGGGAAAGACCTCTTAAAAAGCATCCAGGACCTTTAAAGGAGCAGCTGACACTACTGAAGTCTCCCACCTCAGGCTGACACTACTGAAGTCTCCCACCTCAGGCTAACACTATTGAAGTCTCCCAGCTCAGGTGACACTACTGGAGTCTCCCAGCTCTGGCTTGGCTGACACTGCTGGAGTCTCCCACCTCTGGCTGACACTACTATAGTCTCCCAGCATAGGCTGACACTACTGGAGTCAGCCTTCTTACCCCTCTCTCCTTCCTTCTCCCCCTCTTTCGTTTCTTCTCCCCTCCCTCTTCCCTTTTCCTCTCCCTTCCCTTCCTCCTCTCCCTTCCCCCACCCAACCCTCCTCGCTCCCTCCCTCGCTTCCCCATTACACCCTCCCCCCTCTCCCCTCACACCCCTCTCCTTCCCCACGCCCACCGTCAGCACTCCGGCGTGTGCCTCCATCTCTACGAAACTGATTGTGTATGTAGATTGGTGTTTATTTAAAAGTTTGGCCTCATTTAACTACAGTGGAGGCAATTTGCAAAGTTTTCACCAGTTCTCTCAGAGCCGCAATAAATGACGCTCTTAAGGGGAGGGGAAGATGGAATGTTGTGGGGAATTTTTTATTATTAGTAGTACCTGAATCCGGGCCGGGCCGCGGGGGCGCTGACATCCTCCAGTCATCCTACAGCTTTGTAAAATTGAATACTTTAGCAGAGGTATCCAGTAGAGAGGAGAAGATGGTGTAGAAGGGAAGGAGAGCTGGAGGAATCTGGTTTTATTAAGTCCTCCTCCTCTTTTTCTTCCTACTCCTCGCCCTCGTCCTCTTTCTCTTCCTCTCTCCTCCTCTTTCTCTTTCTCCTCCTCCTCCACGCCTCAGTTTTTTCCTCCGTGTTGGCATTTGGTCACTGTGAGTCCCAGTGTATCGTTATCTCAATATTGAATCTGACCCACCGTCAGTCTTGCAACATTGTTGTGTGTGTGTGTGAGTGTGTGTGTGTGTGTGAGTGTGTGTGTGTGTGTGTGTATGTGTGTGTGTGTGTGTGTGTGTGCCGCACTGCAGTTAACATCTTGAAAATCTTCACTGTGAGCCAAGCCAGCTGGCTTCACTGTGAGCCAACCAGTTAGCTTCACTATGAGCCAAGCAGCTGACTTCACTGTGAGCCAAGCCAGTTGGCTTCACTATGAGCCAAGCCAGCTGGCTTCACTGTGATCCAAGTCAGCTGATTTCACTGTGAGCCAAGCCAGTTAGCTTCACTATGAGCCAAGCCAGCTGACTTCACTGTGAGCCAAGCCAGCTGACTTCACTGTGAGCCGAGCCAGCTGACTTCACTGTGAGCCAAGCCAGCTGACTTCAATGTGTTCCAAGCCAGCTGACTTCACTGTGAGCCGAGCCAGCTGACTTCACTGTGAGCCAAACCAGCTGACTTCACTGTGAGCCAAGCCAGCTGACTTCACTGAGCCAAGCCAGCTGACTTCACTGAGCCTTGCCAGCTGACTTCAGTGTGAGCCAAGCCAGCTGACTTCAGTGTGAGCCAAGCCAGCTGACTTCAGTGTGAGCCGCTCTGATACACTTAGTAAGAAATTGTCTTGAATTTTCCGGCATGGTGATCGAGACGATCCATCACAGGCCAGTCAGAAGATAATTATCATGCGTAAATACTTATGATAATCACGCCTGTGACCTGCCTGTGGAGTGTCTCCAGGGTTCTACCATCCCAGTCTGTCCTTCCCTCTTCATTATCTGATCAGCTAGGTTGTTGCTACTAGCAAGCCAGGCTGATTCTGGCGCTTGGACAACAAAACCAGAGTTTTCTGGTTGCCTAGGGTACCTGTCGACCTGTGGGGTACCTGCCAACCTGTTGAGTACCTGCCAACCTGTTGGGTGCCTGCCGACCTGTTGGGTACCTGCCGACCTGTTGTGTACCTGCTCTCCGATGATGAGGCCTGTTGGTTAACGGGATGATCAGTCCGGCTGTTGGTGCGAGCAACGCGCCACAACCGCCAAGAGCCGCCTCAGGACACGCTTGTCCTGTTTCCTGACGAGCAAAACTCCGCTTAGGCGATTGTGTCCTCGTGGTCTACCTGGAGGGTATTCCGGCGGTCAACGCCCCCGCGGCCCTGTCCACGACCAGGCCTCCCGGTGGATATTGTCCTCGTGATGGTGACTTTGTCCTCGTGATAGTGATATTGTCCTCGTGATGGTGACTTTGTCCTCGTGATAGTGATATTGTTCTCGTGATGGTGACTTTGTCCTCGTGATAGTGATATTGTCCTCGTGATGGTGATTGTCCTCGTGATAGTGATATTGTCCTCGTGATAGTGATATTGTCCTCGTGATGGTGACTTTGTCCTCGTGATAGTGATATTGTTCTCGTGATGGTGACTTTGTCCTCGTGATGGTATTGTGCTCGTGATGTGATTTGTCCTCGTGATGGTATTGTCCTCTGATGTGATTTGTCCTCGTGATGATGCCTCGTGAGTAGTCTGTGATTTTTGCCGTGGAATTGTTTCTGATGTGACTTTGCCTCGTAGATATGCCTGTGTACTGTCCTCGTGATGGTATTTGCCTTGATTGCTCGTGATGGTGATTGTGTCCTCGTGACTGATGCCTCTGTGACGTAGTCTGTCAATTTTGACACACGTGGAACTCCTGTTTCTGATCAGGCAGGCTGTGATGGCCTGCAGGATGCTAGCAATAACAGCCTGGTGGATAAAAACGACCAACAGAAGAAGCCAGGCCTGACTCTTGACTCTGGCTCAGCACGGAGAGTTTGATGGATCCAGAGTACAGACTTGACAGACGTGTGTATATGTACGTACTTGACCTTCCCTTAACATGGCCTGGTTGACCAGACGAGCTTGGCCCATGACCGGGCTCCGGGAGTAGAAAGGCTCACGAAACTCATCAAAGGTATATCATAGGTAACCCTAAGAACCCTCCTCCATCCCTTGACTGTCCTCCCTTCCCCTCCCCCTCTCCACGCCACTCCTTGTCTGCACTCTCCGCTCGAGCGATATTGAAGAATTTCGGTCAATTAAGTTGGGGAGGTCACCATCTGTGTCAATATTACTACACTCACCTACACCAGCTGCTGCTACACTCACACCAGCTGCTGCTACACTCACCTACATTAGCTGCTGCTATACTCACACCAGCTTCTGCTACACTCACAAATATTAGCTGCTGCTATACTCACACCAGCTTCTGCTACACTCACACCAGCTTCTGCTACACTCACACCAGCTTCTGCTACACTCACACCAGCTTCTGCTACACTCACATCAGCTGCTGCTACACTCACCTACATTAGTTGCTGCTACACTCACACCAGCTTCTGCTACACTCACATCAGCTGCTGCTACACTCACCTACATTAGCTGCTGCTACACTCACACCAGCTTCTGCTACACTCACATCAGCTGCTGCTACACTCACCTACACCAGATGCTGCTACACTCACACCAGCTTCTGCTACACTCACATCAGCTGCTGCTACACTCACATCAGCTGCTGCTACACTCACCTACATAGTGCTGCTACACTCACACCAGCTCTGCTACACTCACATCAGCTGCTGCTACACTCACCTACACCAGATGCTGCTACACTCACACCAGCTGCTGCTACACTCACATCAGCTGCTGCTACACTCACCTACACCAGATGCTGCTACACTCACATCAGCTGCTGCTACACTCACATCAGCTGCTGCTACACTCACCTACACCAGATGCTGCTACACTCACACCAGCTTCTGCTACACTCACATCAGCTGCTGCTACACTCACCTACACCAGATGCTGCTACACTCACACCAGCTTCTGCTACACTCACATCAGCTGCTGCTACACTCACCTACACCAGATGCTGCTACACTCACACCAGCTTCTGCTACACTCACATCAGCTGCTGCTACACTCACCTACACCAGATGCTGCTACACTCACATCAGCTGCTGCTACACTCACCTACATTAGTTGCTGCTACACTCACACCAGCTTCTGCTACACTCACACCAGCTGCTGCTACACTCACCTACACCAGATGCTGCTACACTCACACCAGCTTCTGCTACACTCACATCAGCTGCTGCTACACTCACCTACACCAGATGCTGCTACACTCACCTACATCAGATGCTGCTACACTCACCTACACCAGATGCTGCTACACTCACACCAGCTTCTGCTACACTCACCTACACCAGATGCTGCTACACTCACCTACACCAGATGCTGCTACACTCACACCAGCTTCTGCTACACTCACCTACACCAGATGCTGCTACACTCACCTACACCAGATGCTGCTACACTCACACCAGCTTCTGCTACACTCACCTACATTAGTTGCTGCTACACTCACACCCGCTTCTGCTACACTCACATCAGCTGCTGCTACACTCACCTACATTAGCTGCTGCTATACTCACACCAGCTTTGCTACACTCACATCAGCTGCTGCTACACTCACCTACACCAGATGCTGCTACACTCACCTACATTAACTGCTGCTATACTCACACCAGCTTCTGCTACACTCACCTACATTAGTTGCTGCTACACTCACACCAGCTTCTGCTACATTCACATCAGCTGCTGCTACACTCACCTACATTAGCTGCAGTTATACTCACACCAGCTTCTGCTACACTCACATCAGCTGCTGCTACACTCACCTACACCAGATGCTGCTACACTCACCTACACCACAACTTTCAAAACAAGAGATACCACGCCACTAATGATATTGTTTAAGTCAGCTGTTCTCTTTAGACTGGAATATTGCTGCGCACAAATATCTCCACGTAAAACAGGCAAAATCGCTGATGTGGAGAACGTACTGCCTGTATCTCTTAATTAAAACACTATAGGGGACTACAGGCATTCTCAATAATTCAGTGTATTCCTTGGGATTTAGGCGAGAAAGATACATCATAACTTTTACTTGAAAAACTCGTTAGAGGCTGGTCCCAAATCTATACATTGAAATTGCTGTCTACGAGAGGAGTGGTCTCAGCAGACGATACAATATACCCCTAAAGCAGGAATGTAATGAGTACACTAAAGAAAAGTCAATAAATGCAGAGGGACCAAGGCTTTTCAACATCTTTCATACACGAGGGAGGTTACCAACAAACTCCTAGTGCCAGATCAGCCGGGCTGCTGTGTCAACGTTGAACTACGTGCGGCCTGCATCAAAAGCTTGATTGATCAGGCTATCTACTAGGGATGGGTGTTGTAGCTGCACCTCTGCTTTCACTGGGGCTACGTTCCACCGTATGTCAAGTTCTTTCGCGTTGGTACCAAGGAAACGCTGTTGGTGTGCAGCTTTGGGAATGTTCCTTCCAGAAATTTATTAGGTGTAAATTATGATGCAGTTGTCCCGCCTACGTTCTAGGAAATACAGTTCGAGGGGCTTCAAAAGTTCCTAGTAATTTAGATGGTTGACTTAATTTATACAGGGTTGTTGCCAGCCAGCTTTAATTTATACAGGGTTGTTGTAGCCAGGCTTAGGCTTGGTTACAAGTACTTGTAACAGATTGGCAGACACAGATGATGATCAGACTAAGTGCCAAGTATGTGGGCAGCGCTGTAGTCACTCTCTTGGACACTTATGTGCTTAATTGCCCACTAGAAATGAAAATACCCTGGATTTGATATTCACAAACAACGAGGAATTAATCAGAGACATAACAGTTACAAAAACAATATACTCTGATCATAACATCATAGAAGTTCAAACTAGTATTAACTCAGGGTTAGGGAACTGCGACACTAATGTTAGAGACGGAATGTTCAGTAAGTTTAATTTTAATAACCATAGAATTGACTGGGAAAAAATAAACCAAGAGCTATCAGACATATCATGGGAATCAGACATGAGCACCCTAAATCCCCACCAGTGCCTAGAGAAGCTGAATACAGAAGCATACAAGGTATGTATGAAGCACGTACCATTGAGGAAACCCCGAAGAAGATCAGATATAGAGAGAGAGCGTAGGAGATGGTACAGGAGAAGAAAACGGGTTACTGAATTGCTGAAAAACACAGTTATGTTGCAACAGAGGAGAGATAGCCTTAACCGAGAGATCACGGAATTAGAGCACAAACTTAAGATGTCATACCTGACAGAAGAAGTACAAAGGGAACAAAGAGCCATACAGGATATTGCAAGAAACCCAAAATATTTCTACTCCTATGCAAAATCCAAGCTAAGAACTACCTGTAGAATTGGACCATTATTGAGAGGAGATTCGTATACGGACGATGAACAGGAAATGAGTGAAATTCTAAAAGAACAGTATGATTCAGTGTTCAGCAACCCACTAAATGACAGCAAGGTAGAAAATGCAGAAATATTTTCACTCCAGCAGAAGGCTGCGCAGACCACCTAACCGACATTAGTACAAATCCCATAGATTTCGAAAAGAAATGGCCAACATGCCCACTCACTCAGCACCTGGACCAGATTCATGGAATGCTTTATTTATAAAGCAGTGCAAAGTACCATTAGCAAGAGCCCTTAGTATTCTGTGGAGAAAGAGCTTAGATCTAGGTGAAATTCCAGAGGCCTTAAAGAGTGCAGACATAGCTCCTTTGCATAAGGGAGGTAGTAGAGCACTAGCTAAAAATTACAGACCAGTAGCCCTCACTTCTCACATCATAAAAATCTTTGAAAGAGTGATGAGACGGCAGATTACAAAGTTCATGGACCAGCACAACCAACAAAACCCGAACCAGCATGGCTTTAGAGCGGGTCGATCATGCCTGTCACAGCTGCTGAACCATTATGACAGAATTACGGAGGCATTGGAGGACGACCAAAACGCAGATGTGATTTACACAGATTTTGCAAATGCGTTTGACAAATGCGATCATGGAGTGATAGCGCACAAAATGAGGGCCATAGGCATTACGGGAAGGTAGGCAGATGGATTTTGAGTTCCTAACACAAAGAACACAAAAAGTAGTAGTGAACAGGGCAAGATCCAGCATCAGCGAGGTCAAAGCTCAGTGCCCCAAGGCACTGTCCTGGCACCTCTGCTGTTTCTCATCCTCATAGCAAACATAGATAAAAACACCCAGCACACTTTTGTATCATCATTTGCAGATGACACTAAAATAAGCATGAAAGTCACTACGGAAGAGGACACTGAAAAATTACAGGAGGACATAAGCAGGGTCTTCCAATGGGCAGTGGAGAACAACATGACGTTCAATGGTGATAAGTTTCAGCTGCTTAGGTATGGAAAAATGAAGAACTCAAAAGGAACACTATATACAAAACGCAAGAGGGTCACCACATAGAACGAAAGGAACACGTAAAGGACTTGGGAATAATTATGTCTGCTGATCTGTCGTTTAAAGACCATAACAAGACAAAGATCACAACAGCCAGGAAGATGACGGGGTGGGTATTGAGAACTTTCAAAACAAGGGAAATAATGCCGATGGTGACACTATTCAAATCGCTAGTGCTCCCTCACTTAGAATACTGCTCAGTGCTGACGGCCCCGTTCAGGGCAGGAGAAATAGCAGAGCTGGAACAAATCCAGAGATCGTTTACGGCTCACATTGAGCCATTGAAACATCTAAATTATTGGGAACGCCTTCAAGTCTTGAACATGTACTCATTGGAGCGGAGGAGAGAGATACATGATAATATATACATGGAAAGTACTTGAGGGCCTGGTCCCAAATCTGCACACTGCCATAACAACATACTGGAGTGAGAGATATGGGAGAAAGTGTAAAATAAACCCAGTGAGGAGCAGGGGTGCGGTGTGGACAATACGGGAGCACTGTATTAACATCCGGGGTCCCAGACTATTCAACATCTTACCAGAAGATATCCGAAACACGGCTGGAACCAGTGTAGAAGCCTTCAAGAGGAAACTGGACAAATATCTTCACCAGGTGCCAGATCAACCAGGCTGTGATGGATATGTGGGGCAGCGGGCCTCCAGCAGCAACAGCCTGGTTGACCAGGCAAGCACCAGACGAGCCTGGCCCATGGCCGGGCTCAGAGAGTAGATACTCTCGAAACTCTTCAAAGGTATTCAAAGGTAAAGGTATTATTGAAGAATACTATAGAGATAATATAATAACCTATGTGACATATCAAGATATCTTTTTAATGGAAATAAGATACCAGACATATTAAGCAAATTCCCTAAATTTGCTTGCAACATATAAGTGAACTGTAGATATAAATCCAGATGTACTCCTGTGAACCCTTTGGGGCCTAGTTCCTGGGTTTTTTGTGTATCCATATGCTTTTGCACTACCCTCAACAGGATGGATATGGGATGCATAATATACTAGCCGCTTCAGCGGGAAAATCTAAATCTAATCCATACATACGCTTGTAGTGACTGAGGTCCTGGAATGATACCCAGCCTAACTAAATCCTGGAATGGAGTCGGTTATTACTGAATCCTGAAATGCAGTAGTCTAAATCCTGGATTGTTATCGGGATTAACTAAATCCTGTAATCTGAGCTGGTCCGCTTCCGGCCCGTGAAGCGTGGCCGGAAGCGGAGGTTGGTGAGAGAGAGAGAGAGAGAGAGAGGGGGGGAGGGAGGGGGGCCTCGTTAGGCTGCCCTAGTGAATACTACCACTGCTAATGAGTCAACCACTCGTTACTGCAGCACCAAGTGTGACGCTCACCAGGGAAAATGGCAACAGTCTAATGGGATGGTGGTGATGGTGGCGTTGGTGATGGTAATGATGATGGTGGCGTTGATGATGGTGGTGGCATTGGTGATGGTGGTGTAGGTAGTGTCGGGGATGGTGATGCTCTCAGTGAGAGGGGGGTTTATAATGGTGGTGATGGTGTCATTACTGGGGATGATAATGACGGAGACTGAAGACGTTTATAATGGTGATGAAGGTGAGATGATAGTGAGGGTGCTGTTGTTGTTGTCACTGTTGGGGTGGTGAGAAGCGTGATGCACAGTACATACACACACACACACACACACACACACACCACTCCACTGCTGCCATGAGATGAGAGAGAGATCCTTTCATACATAAGGGGAATTACCAACATATCCCATGGCTGTCCTCTTCAAGAGGGATCCTGGATAAGTTCCTCACGCCGGTTCCTGATCAGCAGGTCGGTGGTGCATGTGTTTGACAGCGTGCGGCCAGTGACAACCAGCCTGATTGATCAGGCTGGTTGGTACTGCCTGATTGATCAGGCTGTTCAGGTTGACCAGCCTGGTTGATCAGGCTGTGGACAGCGTCCAGTGACCCCTGACGTGTCCACAGGCAAATTACATGACATACCAGTGATTGCCTCTAGCTACAAGAGGGACAGAGTGTTGGGAGACGAGAAGACCAACAGGTCTATTGATTAACTGGTAACACTGCATTGTAATTTGTGTAGTCGGTCTCTCTCTCTCTCTCTCTCTCTCTCTCTCTCTCTCTCTCTCTCTCTCTCTCTCTCTCTCCAAACAAGACTTCAGACATCTTCCCTTAAACCACTTTATCTTCGCTCGCTAAAATTCCATTATCTCCAATTCACTTGGTAGTCCTGCGCTCCTGCCTCAAACTGGGGGACTTTATTTAAGAGGGTGGAAGAGGGAGAATTATGCCCAGAAGGAGCTGGTGTCAGCATCGGGAGGTAGGAATACACTACCCTATCTACCTGCCGTATCTACCTTACCTACCCTGTCTACCTTACCACCCTGTCTGCCTTGCTACCTACCTACTACTTGTGTACCTGCCTTCCTGTTCCCTGTCTACTTACCTGCCTGTGTACGTCTCTACTTACCTGTCAGGTTTCCTCCTGAATACCTGGGTGAGGGGTGTGTTATCCCTACTTCTGAGATAAAGGGAGAATGTTAAAATCTTCGGAACTTCCACCTTATTGAGTTACCCCTGTGTACATACGACATACATTGAGTTACCCCTGTGTACATACGACACACATTGAGTTACCCCTGTGTACATACGACATACATTGAGTTACCCCTGTGTACATACGACACACTGACTTTTAATTCAGTTATCCTTGTGTAACTGTAGCACCTCAGCTTTTCATTGAGTTATATATACCTTATACCTTTGATATACCTTTGAAGAGTTTCGAGAGTATCTACTCTCTGAGCCCGGCCATGGGCCAGGCTCGTCTGATGCTTGCCTGGTCAACCAGGCTGTTGCTGCTGGAGGCCCGCTGACCCACATATCCATCACAGCCTGGTTGATCTGGCACCCGATGAAGATACTTGTCCAGTTTCCTCTTGAAGGCTTCTACACTGGTTCCAGCGATGTTTCGGATATCTTCTGGTAAGATGTTGAATAGTCTGGGACCCCGGATGTTAATACAGTGCTCCCGTATTGTCCCCACCGCAACCCTGCTCCTCACTGGGTTTATTTTACACTTTCTCCCTTATATCTCACTCCAGTATGATGTTATGGCAGTGTGCAGATTTGGGACCAGGCCCTCAAGTACTTTCCAAGTATATATTATCATGTATCTCTCTCTCCTCCGCTCCAATGAGTACATGTTCAAGACTTGAAGGCGTTCCCAATAATTTAGATGTTTCAATGGCTCCATGTGAGCCGTAAACGATCTCTGAATTTATTCCAGCTCTGCTATTTCTCCTGCCCTGAACGGGGCCGTCAGCACAGAGCAGTATTCTAAGTGAGGGAGCACTAGCGACTTGAAGAGTGTCACCATCGGCATTATTTCCCTTGTTTTGAAAGTTCTCAATACCCACCCCGTCATCTTCCTGGCTGTTGTGATCTTTGTCTTGTTATGGTCTTTAAAAGACAGATCAGCAGACAAAATTATTCCCAAGTCCTTAACGTGTTTCTTTCGTTCTATGTGGTGACCCTCTTGCATTTTGTATATAGTGTTCCTTTTGAGTTCTTCATTTTTTCCATACCTAAGCAGCTGAAACTTATCACCATTGAACATCATGTTGTTCTCCACTGCCCACTGGAAGACCCTGCTTATGTCCTCCTTTTGTAAATATACCACCTTTGCTCGTCATTGAGTTAACCCTATGTATCTGAAGCACCTTTGTTTTTTTTTTCATCTGTCTCTGTGTATGACATGATTCCTAACCACTGCGTCATCCTTTGCAGACATAAGAGCATAAGAATGGAGGAAAACTGCAGCAGGCCTACTGGCCCTTACAAGGCAGGTCCTTATCGAAACCGCCATACAATATTTTATACGAGATTGACACCCAGCGAGTCAGGATATACCTACAAGAGGGTGTAAATGGCATGGTGATACCCACAACCTCTGGTGTAGGGACACAGTGTCCATTTTACAACATAGAGCAAATGCATCACGTTGCATCTAATCCTGTCACAGACAGGGCACAGGTATACCGGTGGGAACTTGGGTCCAGGAGCTATGGACCAACCAGTGCCGCCACAACACTAAAGTGACTTTTAGTTGTGTTAATTACAAGTGAGGTGGTGGCACCTTCCTGTGTGCCTGCCAGCACCCGGGTCTTCTCAGTTCTCTCTGGCTAAATGAATCACGTAATCAATTAATTACCTCATAATGAGTGTAAGAGTGATTGGTGGAATTGATTAGAAGAGTCAAGGGGAAGGGGAGACGATGGATGGAGGGAGGGGAGGTACAAGGGACGACAAAGAAAGTAAGAGCAGAAGGTGCAGGAAGAGAGAACCTTGTCAAGTAGGTAAGAGAGAGCCGAACCTCTACCAACAGCAACAGCCTGATTGAGCAGGTAATCAACAGAAAAGCCTGGTCCCAGATGGGTGACAGGTATTAAGTATTATTATTATTATTATTATTATTATTTGGTGAAGCGTTAAACACGTACGGGGGTCATGCACCACCTGGGGAATGGGCCGCATTCAGGTTTGATTCAAGTTCCTTGGATCAAGAGCCCTTCATCCTCCTCGAAGGCCCCCTTACCTGGTTAATTAACCTTCCTGGCTGCCACGGTGATCAATCAGGTTGTTGGTGTTGGTTGCATGCTTTTCACCTTTTTTTTCCCCTTTACCCGCGTTTCATTTTTTTGTTTTTGTTTCAGACATGGTAGCGCGGACGGTGGCCCGGTAACCATGGTGTGGTGCGGTGTGCCCGGGAGGGGGCCATCGGGCCCCTCGCTGGCCCCCATGTGGACGCGCTCCCACCTCCCGGCGCTGCTGTTGCTGGTCCTTGTCAGCGGACTGCTGACCTCCGCTCAAGCTTTCGGTGAGTACCTACTGACGGTTCTGTCTCACCTTAATATGATGTTTCTGGCCACATAACCAACCTCCTGATCTTCCTAGCTAATATCCTTATATTCCTAGTGAAGCTTATGTTCCTGGCTACCTCCTTATGTTCCTAACTACCTCCTTATGTTCCTGACTACCTTCTTACGTTTCTGACTACCTTCTTACGTTTCTGACTACCTCCTTATGTTACTGACTACCTTTTTATTTTCCTGACTATCTCCTTATGTTCTGGACTACCTCCTTATGTTCCCAACTACCTCCTTATGTTCCTGACTACCTCCTTATGTTCCTGACTACCTCCTTATGTTCCTGGCTACCTCCTTATGTTCCTGACTACCTTCTTATGTTCTTGACTCCATCTTATGTTCCTGACTACCTCCTTAAGTTCCTGGCTACCTCCTTATGTTCTTGACTACCTCCTTATGTTCCTGACTACCTTCTTACGTTTCTGACTACCTCCTTATGTCACTGACTACCTTTTTATTTTCCTGACTATCTCCTTATGTTCTGGACTACCTCCTTATGTTCCCAACTACCTCCTTATGTTCCTGACTACCTCCTTATGTTCCTGACTACCTCCTTATGTTCCTGGCTACCTCCTTATGTTCCTGGCAAACCTCCTTATGTTCTTGGTCACCTAGCAAACCTTCTTATGCTCTTGGTCACCTAGCGAACCTCCTTATGTTCTTGGTCACCTAGCAAACCTCCTTATGTTTCTAGCAAAACTCCTCGCGTTCCTATCTAACTTTGCTTCTAGTAACCAAGCTGAACTCTGAGAGACAGCGGGCCGCCAACAGCAACAGTCTAGTTGAAAAGGCAATAAACAAGATCTGGTCTCAGACCAGACCCTCGAAATCGGTCACAGGTCAGTCGGCCAGCAGACACGGGTCACAGGTGAGTCAAACAGGTTAATGGAAACAGATCCCAGGTAAGTCGGAGAGCTTAAGACACTTGTCTCGGTGAATCAGCTAAGACATAACCAACAGAAGGTAAGACATAACCAACAGAAGGTAAGACATAACCAACAGAAGGTAAAACATAACCAACAGAAGGTAAAACATAACCAACAGAAGGCAAGACATAACCAACAGAAGGCAAGACATAACCAACAGAAGGTAAAACATAACCAACAGAAGGCAAGACATAACAACAGATGGTAAGACATAACCAACAGAGGGTAAGGCATAACCAACAGAAGGCAAGACATAACCAACAGAAGGTAAGACGGAACTAACAGAAGGCAAGACATAGCCAACAGAATCCAAGACATAGCCAACAGAAGGCAAGACATAGCCAACAGAAGGCAAGACATAGCCAACAGAAGGCAAGACAGACATAACCAACAGAAGGAAATACATAACCAACAGAAGGTAAGACATAACCAACAGAAGGCAAGACATAACCAAGAGAAGGCAAGACATAACCAAGAGAAGGCAAGACATAGCCAACAGAAGGCAAGACATAGTCAACAGAAGGCAAGACATAGCCAACAGAAGGCAAGACAGACATAACCAACAGAAGGTAAGACATAACCAACAGAAGGTAAGACATAACCAACAGAAGGCAAGACATAACCAACAGAAGGCAAGACATAACCAACAGAAGGCAAGACATAGCCAACAGAAGGCAAGACATAACCAACAGAAGGCAAGACATAACCAACAGAAGGCAATACATAACCAACAGAATGCAAGACATAACCAACAGAAGGCAAGACAAAAACAGAAGGCAAGACATAACCACCAGAGGGTAAGACGTAACCAACAGAGGGTAAGACATAACTAACAGAGGATAAGACATAACCAAGAGAGGGTAAAACAACCAACGGAAGGTAAAACATAACCAACAGAAGGTAAGACAACCAACGGATTTAAGACATAATTAACAGAGGGTAAGACATAACCAACAGAAGGTAAGAAATAACTAACAGAGGGTAAAACAAGCAACAAAAGGTAAGGCATAACCAACAGAAGGTAAGGTATAACCAACAGGAGGTAAGACATCACCAACAGAGGGTAAGACATAACCAACAGAGGGGTAAGATATAACCAACAGAGGGTAAGACATATCCAGCAGAAGGTAAGACATAACCAACAGAGGGGTAAGATATAACCAACAGAGGGTTAAGACATAACCAACAGAAGGTAAGACATAACCAACAGAGGGTAAGACATAACCAACAGAGGGTAAGACATAACCAACAGAGGGTAAGACATAACCAACAGAGGGTAAGACATAACCAACAGAGGGTAAGACATAACCAACAGAGGGTAAGACATAACCAACAGAGGGTAAGACATAACCAACAGAGGGTAAGACATAACCAGCAGAAGGTAAGACATAACCAACAGATCAGAGCGCTTCACCGTGCTCTTAGACCATCAAATTGAGAGATGAAGCTGCAAGCTTTCAACAGCAACAGTAGCAAAGACAGCAACAATGGGCTGCACGGGAGAGCTGTTGTTGAAGCTTGTGAAATACTTGTATGGTTTGGCACTGAAATTTGATCAGTAATCATTGCAATTAATAGTTAAAAGCCTGAACCTAACACTCTTGATCGTGGTTAATGGAATTTCATTAGTTCATATGCGTTCCACTTCCTTTCATGTGTTTCATGAAATATATGACACACACACACACACACACACACACACACGGTTGACAGAGACAGAATGTTCCAGAGATGGAACACAGCAACAAGGGGACACAGTTGGAAGTTGAAGACTCAGATGAATCACAGGGATGTTAGGAAGTATTTCTTCAGTCACAGAGTGGTCAGGAAGTGGAATAATTTGGGAAGCGATGTAATGGAGGCAGGATCCATTCATAGGTTTAAGAAGAGGTATGATAAAGCTCATGGCGCAGGGAGAGTGACCCAGTAGCGGCCAGTGAAGAGGCGGGGCCAGGAGCTATGAATCAACCCCTGCAACTATAACTAGGTGAGTACACACACAGCTTATGAAAGACGGTCGTTCCCACGTAATAGTAACTTCGTCTCTGCTGGAAGGAAACCCTGGAAACTATCGTAGCTTCTAAATCCTCAGTGGATTGTCTGACAATAGTCTCATTGCCTCACTGAGGTCTCTCACCTCTGGCTGACACATTTCAATACGTTATGCTTGAAAAGCTATCCTATGTGAGGGCACATGACAGGGCAACACGACTTTCCTGCCCACTGTGTGACCGTCACATGGAATATACGAGTATAACATTGAACGTATCCATTTTTACACCATAAATAACGCGCACTTAAGAGAGGAAACTTATGACGACGTTTTGGTCCCTCCTAGACCATTGTCAAGTCACAACTGAGCGAGAGAAGGCAAAGAAGGCCAGAAGACAAGACAAGAGGGAGGGGAAAGAAGGTAGTAGTAGTAGTAGTAATGTTTTAACAACTAATCTTCCTCTCTATTCCTTCCTCTACCTCGTGCTTCCTTGTCCTTCCCTTTTTTTCCTCCAAGTCGATTCAATGCCCTTCCTTGCTTCCTTCTTCCCTCCCAGTCGTAGTCACAGCCCCTTACCAAGGGCTTACTTTACCTGTATATATTTTACCACGTTACACTCGGGCGATCTTAATACGTTAAAAGCATTTAGATATCCGCTAAGTAGGCCCTAAGACGGCGTGCATGAGCCTCCCTTCCACGGGGGGATTTGGCCCCCGGATCGTGCGCCAAATCTGCTATCAAAGGTGCGAGTAAGACATCTGGAGGAGGAGGAGGAGAAGGAAGAGGAAGTGATGGGAAGGAGAAGTAGGAGGGCCTTCTTGTGCAGACTCAGAGACTTAAGAAATTGTCTTCAAGAGTATCTTCAGAAAAGGGAGGGGATAGGAGAAGAAGGCTAACACGAAGAAATACGAGGCAGACTGCTGGAGGAGGAGAGTGGTGGAGCTTAGAATACACCTGGGCTGGCTTAGAGGAGTAAACAGCGCCCTGTTTGATGTGTGAAGCTCTGATTTATTAAGCTACAACTCCACTTGCTCACTGAAGGTCGAGGGTCAGGATGGCTGTATTACACGTGTGAAGCAGTCGACTGTCACTGCAGGAATGTCACCCTTCAAGAAGATGGTAAGCTGTGCCTAGAGGAATGTCACCCTTCAAGAAGATGGTAAGCTGTGCCTAGAGGAATGTCACCCTTCAAGAAGATAGTAAGCTGTGCCTAGAGGAATGTCACTCTTCAAGAAGATGGTAAGCTGTACCTAGAGGAATGCCACCCTTCAAGAAGATGGTAAGCTGTGCCTAGAGGAATGTCACCCTTCAAGAAGATAGTAAGCTGTGCCTAGAGGAATGTCACCCTTCAAGAAGATAGTAAGCTGTGCCTAAAGGAATGTCACTCTTCAAGAAGATGGTAAGCTGTGCCTAGAGGAATGTCACCCTTCAAGAAGATGGTAAGCTGTGCCTAGAGGAATGCCACCCTTCAAGAAGATGGTAAGCTGTGCCTAGAGGAATGTCACCCTTCAAGAAGATAGTAAGCTGTGCCTAGAGGAATGTCACTCTTCAAGAAGATAGTAAGCTGTGCCTAGAGGAATGTCACCCTTCAAGAAGATGGTAAGCTGTGCCTAGAGGAATGTCACCCTTCAAGAAGATGGTAAGCTGTGCCTAGAGGAATGTCACTCTTCAAGAATATGGTAAGCTGTGCCTAGAGGAATGCCACCCTTCAAGAAGATGGTAAGCTGTGCCTAGAGGAATGTCACCCTTCAAGAAGATAGTAAGCTGAGGAATGTCACCCTTCAAGAAGATGGTAAGCTGTGCCTAGAGGAATGTCACTCTTCAAGAAGATGGTAAGCTGTGCCTAGAGGAATGTCACCCTTCAAGAAGATAGTAAGCTGTGCCTAGAGGAATGTCACCCTTCAAGAAGATGGTAAGCTGTGCCTAGAGGAATGTCACCCTTCAAGAAGATAGTAAGCTGTGCCTAGAGGAATGTCACCCTTCAAGAAGATAGTAAGCTGTGCCTAGAGGAATGTCACCCTTCAAGAAGATGGTAAGCTGTGCCTAGAGGAATGTCACCCTTCAAGAAGATGGTAAGCTGTGCCTAGAGGAATGTCACCCTTCAAGAAGATGGTAAGCTGTGCCTAGAGGAATGTCACCCTTCAAGAAGATGGTAAGCTGTGCCTAGAGGAATGTCACCCTTCAAGAAGATGGTAAGCTGTGCCTAGAGGAATGTCACCCTTCAAGAAGATGGTAAGCTGTGCCTAGAGGAATGTCACCCTTCAAGAAGATGGTAAGCTGTGCCTAGAGGAATGTCACCCTTCAAGAAGATGGTAAGCTGTGCCTAGAGGAATGTCACCCTTCAAGAAGACATTAGTTTTGCTGAAGGTGGCTCTTGGAGTAGTTGCCTATGTGGCCGTGTCCCAGACCAGACCTGGTTGCTGGCTAGATCAACCAAGGTGTTGGTGCTAGCCGCACGCCTGTCCAGCGTAGGCACCTCAGACTGGTTGATCAGGAGCTGACTTGGAGAACCTTCCCAGTTTTCTCTTGAAAACAGCTAGGGATCCGTTGGTAATTCCCCCTCATGCACATACACCAAGACACACACACTGTGTATATACACTGAGACACGCACATTTGTATATACAACTAGACACCTCTCGGTATATACACAAACAGTTCGTTGTATATATATCGAGATACATTACTCGGTGTACGTAATAAACCACGACACACCTATCATTGTATATATACACAAACCTCTCTATATATACAGACACAAACTTCTGTGTATATGCTCAGTAATGACTCACATGTAGACAGAAACTCAGAAGATTAATTGATCTGTATATTTAGGTTCCCTTCTGGGCTCCTCTTCAACAGCCACAAACCTCTGTGTATATACATCTAAATAGATATCTGTCGGTGTATATACACCGACATACACACTCCTGGGTGTATATATCCCGTCACTGTTTACACAGTGTATCAGGTCTGGTGTGCTCCACCATCAGCACTGACTTATAACATAATCCCACGTAATACCACCTAACAAACTTCTAACTCTGCCTAAGGGTCGC
The DNA here is from genome assembly GCA_009830355.1 of Cherax destructor. Lineage (NCBI taxonomy): Eukaryota > Metazoa > Arthropoda > Malacostraca > Decapoda > Parastacidae > Cherax > Cherax destructor. The sequence goes on from WNWK01002932.1 coordinate 162,583, forward strand.
CCGCCCTAATCTCCCTCTTCTGACCTCCCTTCACAATTTCACCTCTGATCCCCCAGGGATGGTGGACTACCCTGCCTCGTCTTGTTCCTCTGCACGCCTCTTGCCCAAGGGAAGTACGACCATCTATTACCTTGTCCACCCCAAACATCTTGTGTACCTGTGACATGTGTCTTATTATTATTATTATTATTATTATTATTATTATTATTATTATTATTGGGAACCGCAAAACGCGTAGGGATCTATCGAAGAATTTGGTAATGAGCGACGTCTGTTTTATCAATATATCATTTTTTTAGCAATTGCTTTGCTGCCACCCGTTTACAGTGGATCTGCAGTACGTAAATAATATTTAATAACTGTGGGATTATTCGCGTGTTCAAACTGTCGCCATGGCATATTTAAAGCATGCAATAGTTTTTTATTTCAATTATTGATAGATAATGGGAGTGCCACGAGTCTGAGCCTGGGGCAGAGTGCTTGGCCATGCCATCATTGGCTTCTTCGAAGTCGAGTGGGGTTATGTCAGATATTCTGGAAGTGTTGGCAGAGTTTTTGGTCTCGTTCGTTTTGGATCGTCAATTTTTTAATCTGGTTAACGAATCACTGAACACAATCATATTGTGACTTTGGTATTTCGCTCATTTCTTCGTTGCATCTCCTTAAAAGATATGGAAAGCCCAATACTGGATATGGTATGTGTTCTGGATTTCGCATAGAAGAAAGCGTTTTGCGTTTCTTTCGATTTTATTAAAGCATCTGCTTTCTCTCCCTCTATTGATTCATTTTGCTCTTCAGAAAGTATGAGAACTTTGAGAAGTTGAGTGATTCTTCATCTTCATCTCTCGATGGAACGTCTAACTTGCATTTCCTCTTTACTTAATACTATTTTTCTGGAGCATACCTCCAGTGTCACTGGGTTCATCTTGAGACACCTAAATCTATGTTGCTCAAACTATCTGCCCATCGTATTTCAATAAGCTCACCTTTGATGAGTTTCCAGAGTCTTTACTCCCGGAGCCCGGTCATAGGCCAGGCACGATTTATTTTATTCCAGTTAATGTATTATTGAGTTGAATTTGTTGAATACATCCTGATGGCTGTGTTGGGCTGCTCAAGACCAGTGTGTATGGAGGTCTGAACCTGGGTTGTGGTCAGAGTTTGCTGTATTCGACACAATGATGTTGTGCATAAGATCCTCTGTTCTTTGTGCATACCAGGTCAGGGGGATTTTCTATTCTGATCCTTCTATTATTTTGCTGACTTGAGGCTAATTTATCACAGTCTTAATAGTCCGTTTGTGCCAGACTCTGAAATCCATCTCCAGGGACTCTCTGTTATTACAGTGTTTGCTATATATTCATTTTAAATGTCTTAAATTGAAATCGCCAACTTCGGCTGGAAATTCGCTTGGCTGATGCATCCTTTTATTGATAAAAACAAGGCAAACAGTTTTCAACTGGCAGAAACCTGGAGTTGAGAATTTGTTGCAGTTTGAATAACAGGTCGGGAATGTTGTTGGACAATTATGTGGTAATTGTTGGGTCAGTTGCAAATTGTTTGTCGGTGATGGGGCAGAGAATACTGGGACGTGTTTGTACTTACTCGTGTGGCTGTTGTGAATTGTAAGTGATTGTGTGTGTTACGCATGACTCTTTGTGGCTCTAGATTATGTAAATAATAAAGCAGGTATATTTATTTAGTTGCACTCACCTAAGATGAAGGGAGAACAATCATAATTCCTGGCATCATACTCTTACAATTATACATATCAAAAGCTGTGACTAAAACTCGAAAATACCAGTGGGCTTCCTTCCTGGTTTGTCTCCTGAAGTAACTAGAACCTTTGAAACAAGAAATGCCAAGCTACTGATGCTGCTCTCCAAGTGGCTTTTTTCTCTCTCTCTCTAGACTGAAATACCAGTATACACTAACAGACCCTTTTAATGCAGGCGAAATAGAAAAAAACTGGAGAATGTACAGAGAACCTTCACTGCTTGTTTAAATTTAGTCAAGCTTCTAAATTATTGGAAACGAATAGTGGTCTTTGAACTGAACTTCTAGGAACGTAGACGGGAAAGATGCGTTATAATTTACACTTGAAAAATTCTGGAGGGAGTGATCCCTTATATGCAAACTGAAATTACTCTCTAGAAGAGGCGGTGGCGGCTCGACAGACGCTGCAAAATACCACCAATAAAGAGCAGAGGTTTGTGTTGTGATGCCGTTACTGGCACACTGGGAGTGCCACTCTGTGCCCAACATGTTAAATCTGAGATTATTAGCCTGGAATTTTGATCTCACACTACGTGCACCCACCTGCTTTGTGGAGCACCACGGTGGGACTGAGGAGTGGCTATCAGCGAGGCAGTTGTGTTTGTGTTACTAGTCACGTATCTTCCACCGGTTTCCAGAGTTCTGCTGTTGACCAGACAACAGGCTTCCCTGTTGTCTCGTCAACCAGGCTGTTGCTACTAGCAGCCCGCGACAGGCTTCCCTGTTGTCTCGTCAACCAGGCTGTTGCTACTAGCAGCCCGCGAGCTTACATAACACTGGAGGACGTACCGGCTCTTAGAAACTTTTACCTGGGACTTGGGATCTTCAGGACCACTCCAGTGGTAACAGATATTGTAGTGGAAGACTAGTATTATTAACCCCGGAGGGATAATAATAATAACAAGCAGTGTGGCTTATTTCCCCTGTGGTCTTTCACCGGGATGCCACCCAACACTAAATCAACTGTGGAAAATGACACTTGTACAGATCAGGACATTTACTAGAGGAAACGTTTCGCCACGAGTGCCTTCTTATGACTGAAGAAGCCACTCGTGGCGAAACGTTTCCTCAAGTAAATGTCCTGATCTCTACATTAAGTGTCTTTTCCCACATTTTGTAGGTATCACCATACCAATTTTTACTAAGTCATTTATTTATTGCTAGGTGAAGAGGAGCATCAGGTGTAGCGAGGCTCACTACACCTGATACATGTGCAGCACTTAGGTATCTTTATTGCAGAAGTGTTTCGCTTGTGTATTAGGCTTCTTCAGTCGAATACTGACCTGACTTATGATACTGGAGACAGTAGTAGTGGGGAGGTAATTTGAGGTGTTCACTCCCTTGAGGTGGTTAGTCCCTCGCCCAATATTCGAACCAGGGTCATTTCAGTTGTGAGCTGAACGTTGCACCACTGAGCTATGCGACCACTTATGCAGACAGATGCTCCGTTTTCGCTTACCAGTCACGCATAAGGAATGACGGAAGCGAACTATGGCAGGAAGGTCGCAGGAGAGAGAGAGATTCCTGAGATCTTGTGCTGACCCAAGGCGAATTAGTGTATTTGGCGAAGTTGGGATAACTGTGGTAAGTGGTCTGGTGTGTGTGTGTGTGTACTTCTTGGGAGTGTTGGTAAGTTGACCAGAGATTCCTGGCTTCACCGTCAACACAGGCTGAGAGTACACTCTCCCAGACCTCTGCCCAGGTAGCGACATCATAAGCTACCTGTAGCCTACCTGTAGACATGCAGATAGCGCCGCACATCTGACAAGTGCGGGAAACAGAGACGATTGCAGAGATGAACTTTCAAACGTTTCGCCTGTGGAACAGTCTTTTTCAGTTCGTTTCACGGGCGAAACGTATCCGTACAGTTTCTCTCATCATTTCTTTTTTTTTCTCTCTACCTATAAACAATTCCGCAACTTTTTAAGCTGTGGAAGTATTTCACCAGTGTGATTCAGCTTGTCAGGTTAAAAGCCTATCGACTGTATCACTTGTTAGTGATACCTACGATCGTAGGTATAACTAGGTATCGTAGCGATGATCACAGCGGAACACCTGTGACCTACCAAGAGGTAGGTCACAGGTGTTCCGCTGTAGTCCAGTGCTCCTCTTATATCTTCCTTCCCCTACCTTCCACTTTTTTTCCTTTGCTGCTGCTTCTGCTCTTCTTCCTTCACCTCCTCTTCTCTTCTCTCCTGAAGTTCCTCTTTCCTTCCACCTGTTGTGCTGTCACCCTAATTCACCTTAATTACCTCGGGCAGGTAATACGATTGTATTATTCATTCCGGGAGGAGGATGAGGAGAATAATGATGAGGATGATGAGAATAATGATGAGGATGATGAGAATAATGATGAGGATGATGAGAATAATGATGAGGATGATGAGAATAATGATGAGGATGATGAGAATAATGATGAGGATGATGAGAATAATGATGAGGATGATGAGAATAATGATGAGGATGATTCTGGGTCGAAATTACAAAAAAAAAATATATATATAATCCATAACAGAATTGAATTTGTTTTTTGTCCAAAATGTCATAACTGAAGAAAGTATTGATCCGAGGATTTCGAGAGTCCCCCATCCCCATCCTCGGATCAAACCTGCCTCCCATTCCCCTCCCTCCCTCCTCCCTTCCATGAGCACAATAAAGCCTGACTTTGAAGATGACGTCACCTGGTCAGGGCTCAAAGCAAACTCAAAATAACATCAAAGTAATAAAAGATCAACGTTACCAAAAAAAAAAAACATGGGTTAAATGGTCCCCTCCCCTCCAAAAAAAAATTAAATTAATTTGTACAAAGCATAAATTAGTTTTATAAAAAAAATAATTTACAATGTAGACTGGAGTCTAAAAAGGGGGGGGGGAGTTTATTCATTGTATCACTGCAACAGAGTGAATTTTATAGGGTAATGAATGCGCTGTTTCCATACCGAGTTAATTTACGTGACTGGTAACATTGCAGCGTGCGTAACGGGGGATGTTACAGGTTTGCCACGAGGGTGTTATCGACAGGTGTGTTATGGTTGCGTCGAAGGTATTGCACAAAAATATGTTGTTTAGGTATTCCACGGGTGTTTATACAGGTGTGTGTGTGTGTGTGTATGTGTGTGTGTTGCGCTCATAGTTCACAAGTATGGTACGGGTATGTCACTAGTATATTACAGGGATGTTCCAGGTATTGCACAAGTACATTACAGGTATGTCTTGAAAACCACTTGTATTATTGTGTATGTGTTGGCATACAACTGCCTGCCTGCCTAAATGCATGTCTGTCTACCTACCTCTCTGTATCTACCTACCTGGAGGTAGGTAGACAGACACTTAGATGCTAGCATACACACTTGTGAAAAGAAGACACTTAGTTCTTCATGTCTTACCTGTTGTGTGTCTGGTTGAACAGGAAATCAGGGGAAAAAGCCTGGCCTCGGGCCGGGCTGAGAGGGCAGGAAAACTCTCGAAACTGATCATAGGTACGTCTCTCTCTCCCCGTTCAGTGGCAAGTAGTGCCAAAGTGTGTGTGTATGTGTGTGTGTGTGTGTGTGTGTGTGTGTGTGTGTGTGTGTCTGTCTGTCTGACTCTTCTGTCAACAGTACATCAGGTAATTTCGAGATTCTCTTTGTGAGACCGCGTTGTTTCGTCTCTCTTCGTCTGCCTAGAGTCTTTCTCAGTCTTTATCAAGACTTTCCATCTTTCTTGAGACTTTCTCAGTCTTCATCAAGACTTTCCATCTTTCTTGAGACTTTCTCAGTCTTCATCAAGACTTTCCATCTTTCTTGAGACTTTCTCAGTCTTCATCAAGACTTTCCATCTTTCTTGAGACTTTCTCAGTCTTCATCAAGACTTTCCATCTTTCTTGAGACTTTCTCAGTCTTCATCAAGACTTTCCATCTTTCTTGAGACTTTCTCAGTCTTCATCAAGACTTTCCATCTTTCTTGAGACTTTCTCAGTCTTCATCAAGACTTTCCATCTTTCTTGAGACTTTCTCAGTCTTCATCAAGACTTTCCATCTTTCTTGAGACTTTCTCAGTCTTCATCAAGACTTTCCATCTTTTCTTGAGACTTTCTCAGTCTTCATCAAGACTTGTAAATCTTTTACAAATTTGACAAGCTTTCTCAGTCTTTTCAACTGTCAAGCTTTTCAAATCTTTAAACATTGAAAGCTTTCCAGAACTTTCAATCTTACAGACATGAAAGCTTGTTACAACAGTGCAAGCTTGTTACAACATTGCAAGCTTGTTACAACAGTGCAAGCTTGTTACAACAGTGCAAGCTTGTTACAACATTGCAAGCTTGTTACAACAGTGCAAGCTTGTTACAACAGTGCAAGCTTGTTACAACAGTGCAAGCTTGTTACAACAGTGCAAGCTTGTTACAACAGTGCAAGCTTGTTACAACAGTGCAAGCTTGTTACAACAGTGCAAGCTTGTTACAACAGTGCAAGCTTGTTACAACAGTGCAAGCTTGTTACAACAGTGCAAGCTTGTTACAACAGTGCAAGCTTGTTACAACAGTGCAAGCTTGTTACAACAGTGCAAGCTTGTTACAACAGTGCAAGCTTGTTACAACAGTGCAAGCTTGTTACAACAGTGCAAGCTTGTTACAACAGTGCAAGCTTGTTACAACAGTGCAAGCTTGTTAAATATATTCTGTCTTTGGTTAAAAAGCTTAAATAAGCTTCTCCGTGGGTCTGGCTGTGGCTGGGATGTGTTGCTATGGGGGTGGTGTTGCAGGCTGTGTTGCCGGCTGTGGTGGTGTAGGCTGTATTGCAGGCAGTGTTGCTAGCTTTGGTTGTGGTGGTGGTGTTGCCGGCTGTGGTGGTGTAGGCTGTATTGCAGGCCGTGGTGGTATTGCGGGTTGTGTTGCTAGCTGTGGTGGTGGTGTTGCCGGTTGTGGTGGTGTTGCCGGTTGTGGTGGTGTTGCCGGTTGTGGTGGTGTTGTAGGCTGTGGTGGTGTTGCAGGCTGTGTTGCCGACTGTGGTGGTGTTGCAGGCTGTGTTGCCGTCTGTGGTGGTGTTGCAGGCTGTGTTGCCGTCTGTGGTGGTGTTGCAGGCTGTGTTGACGACTATGGTGGTGTTGCAGGCTGTGTTGCCGACTGTGGTGGTGTTTCAGGCTATGTTGCCGTCTGTGGTGGTGTTGCAGGCTGTGTTGCCGACTGTGGTGGTGTTGCAGGCTGTGTTGCCTACTGTGGTGGTGTTGCAGGCTGTGTTGCCGTCTATGGTGGTGTTGCAGGCTGTGTTGCCGTCTGTGGTGGTGTTGCAGGCTGTGTTGCCGTCTGTGGGGGTGTTGCAGCCTGTGGTGGTGGTGGTGGTCGTGTTACTGCAGGCTGTGGTGGTGGTGGTGTTTCAGGCTGTGATGGTATTGGTGTTGGGTGTTGTGTAAGATTTGTGGATATGTTGTGGTGTCAGGATGATTGTAGTGGTGTTATGGATGACTGTAGTGGTGTTATGGATAGTTGTAGTGGTGTTATGAATGGTTTATAGTGGTGTTATGGATAGTTTAGTGGTGTTACGGGTGATTATAGTGGTGTTATGAATAGTTGTAGGGTTTTGAGTGGTTGTAGTGGTGTTATGGATATTTTAGTGGTAGTATTGGTGGTTGTAGGGGTTTATGAGTGGTTGTAGGAGTGTCATGGGTGGTTGTAGTGGTGGTGATGGTGGTGGTGTTGTGGCAGGGAGGGAGGGAGAGGATGAGGACAACTGGAGGGATGGGGAGGAGCGGCGAGTTCAGGTCTCCGTAGGGAGGATGGGGGCATTAGGAAAGGTTGTGGGGAGGGGAGGGGTGGGTAGGGAAGGGCAAGGCAGGGCTGGGCAGGGCTTGGAGGGAGGGGGGTTAGCGAAGAAGAAAAAATACGCATGAAATCGCTAATTGTAGCTGGCGGCAAGAGTCATCAAGATGGCGCTGAGATACAGCCCGTCCCAGCACGTTCAGCGGGCTGGTATGTTCCACCTACCTGTGTATTCTTCTCGGGTGTATGTTTCTGTGTATGTTCGCCTTTAGCGGCTCATCCTGCTGTGTATGCTGCAGTGCTCTCTGGGTTTTTTTTCTTTCTGCCATTGACTCCTTTATGTTGATAACACAATAGCTCTTAATCTGCGTAGTAGATAGTTTCTCAGTAGATAGTCTCAGTGGGCACAAGGTAGCCTCAGTGCGGATGAGATAGTCTCAGTGGGCACATGGTAGCCTCTGTGGGGATGAGATAGCCTCAGTGGGGATGAGATAGGCTCAGTGGGCACAAGGTAGCCTCAGTGGGGATGAGATAGCCTCAGTGGGGATGAGATAGGCTCAGTGGGGACAAGGTAGCCTCAGTAGGGGACAAGATAGTCTCAATGGGGACAAGATATCTTCGGTGGGGACGAGATAGCCTCAGTGGTGACAAGATAGGCTCTCTCTCTCTCTCTCTCTCTCTCTCTCTCTCTCTCTCTCTCTCTCTCTCTCTCTCTCTTTCTCTCTCTCTCTCTCTCACGTACTCCCATGTACCCGTATTTTTGTATTGTATCTTTTTATGCTTGCTGGTCGTTCTCAGACCAGCCTTCCTAATACAGTGGGAAAGCTTGGTGGATGTAGGCAGAAGTTTGTAAGAATTGTCTGCCATTTGCTTGTTCGTAAGATTTCCTGTATACTTTGCATATGTTGTAGCCAAATGAGTACGGGTTTGTGTATGTGTGTGTTTCGTTATATGTATTCCGCAGCTTTCTGTAAACCGCTAAAATTCTGCTAAGGTATGCTGCAGTTGTTTTCGTATTGATCCGTGTATATATTACAAATAACCCTCACATAGGGAAGAGCTTATGACGACGTTTCGGTCCCACTTGGACCATATATATTCTAATCAGTGTGTATTAGCTGACCCGTGTTTATATCATGCGTCTATCCTGTGTGATCTCTGATGTGTACTCTGGTGTATATACACAGTATATACAGGTTTATCATGTGTGATGTGTGTACTCTGGTGTATATACACAGTATATACAGGTTTATCATGTGTGATGTGTGTACTCGGGTGTATATGCTCTGGCCACTGTGTATGATCTCTTCTGTATATACTCCAGTGTGTATTACCCCTGGCCAGTGTGTATGTTAGGAGTGACCTACACTTGCGTTTCCCTCAGTCAGTCGTTGAGTTCAACGGACGATACACACTGACTTCGTGAAACCTGTAAAAAATAAATTATGAAGGAATCTGACTGGTGGACTCCTAGCTGTCTTCAAGAGGGAACTTGATTAGGTCAGTCAGCTCCTGATCAGCCAGGCTGTGGTGGCTGCGTTGGGATGCGTGTTGCCGGCGCCAGTTTAGTTTCGGACCCGACCACGGGAGGGGAGGGGCGATGACCCTCCCAGAATCGACAGCACTTAGCACAGAAATGTGGAGCCAACAGACTGTTTGGCTCCATATCAACAGGTGAAACAGAAGTGTCACACTGTTGTGTGTGGTTGGTAACGTCTCGCTATACCACTGTTGTGTGTGGTTGGTAACGTCTCGCTATACCACTGTTGTGTGTGGTTGGTAACGTCTCGCTATACCACTGTTGTGTGTGGTTGGTAACGTCTCGCTATACCACTGTTGTGTGTGGTTGGTAACGTCTCGCTATACCACTGTTGTGTGTGGTTGGTAACGTCTCGCTATACCACTGTTGTGTGTGGTTGGTAACGTCTCGCTATACCACTGTTGTGTGTGGTTGGTAACGTCTCGCTATACCACTGTTGTGTGTGGTTGGTAACGTCTCGCTATACCACTGTTGTGTGTGGTTGGTAACGTCTCGCTATACCACTGTTGTGTGTGGTTGGTAACGTCTCTGTGTCGTCGTTCTCTCCTACTTTACTACGTCAGTTTTTTAACTTAGTATTCAACGTCTGTTTCTAAACGCTCTTCGCTACCGTTTTTTTTTTTTACGCGGCAGCTATGCGTCTGACGACGAGGACGTGGCCGAGGAAACACTAGCAACGTTTGAATCTGAACGTTTATCAGTGGTGGTTCGAGAATGGGCTGCTTGGTTACTGCAGTGAGGAATGATAGATTACGACCTTACATTCGTCCAGACTTCGTCTCTCTCAACCCCCTCCCCCCCTCTCTCATCTTCAAGACCCCTTGTGTCTTTTGAGAAATTCATCTGCGGCATTGCTTGGACAGTGTGTAATAGATGGCGAAGCAATTTGCTGGGGCTGTCATAAAACCTTTGACTAATAAGAGGCGTAATGATGGCTTCGGAGGTGTTCGTGTCGCGTTTGTCAGTCGTGTGATGGATCAGACGCCTCTGGTCTGGTCTGCAACACCAGCCCGTCATCTTGAAGCAGGTTCTGCAGGCGAAACGTCTCTGCAGTAAAGATGGTCAAGTCTTGCACATGTGTCTCATTCATCAACTTGTTGCATAGCGTCAGTAATGTAATACGTCCTGCTGAACCAGCAGTCGATTCCTCACGTATGATTTTAAGCAAATTTATCGATATAGAGTATTTAGTTGTACATGAATAGTATACAGTACCGAGATGAAGAATTACACATGTGCAGCATCTGGGTATCTTAAATCTGTAGACGTTTCGCCCTCCAGCGGCTTTATCAATACAATACACAGAGTATTTACATTTGCTTATACTAGATTGTCGTCTAGAATCAAAATTCGGCAAATTATAACAGTTAAAAATCACAGGTAAATTCCATAATGTCAACAAATTAAATAATTCGTAAAGGCGATAGACACTTTTAGAGTATATTGAATAGAAGTGACCCGCCACAGAGCTTACGTCAATACGGTCACTTATAATCAATGCTTCGTTCCAATGTCACAGTAACGCATTACACTAAGTTACCCTTTTGATATTGTTCTCCTTTTATTCTAAGTATTCTCCCACCTGCAGTTTGTGGCCACCATATTACAACACCGGTATATAAAGTTGCATAGTAAGGCGGGCCTCCAGCAGCAATAGCTTGGTTGACCAGGCAAGCACCAGACGAGCCTGACCCATGGCCGGGCTCACAGAGTAGATAAACTCTCGAAACTTCAAAGGTATATCACAACAGTCGGTTAGCACTGTAACGACCACCACAACTACCACCACTACCATTATCCCCACCATCACCACCACCAGACACTAACCAACACCAGAACCATTGTAAACCCAAGACATATCACCCCCCACTCCACAACACATCGCCACCACAACCCTCCAATCACCCCCCTCTCCTCTATTTCTCTCTCTCTCTCTCTCTCTCTCTCTCTCTCTCTCTCTCTCTCTCTCTCTCTCTCTCTCTATCTATCTATCTCATCTCTCTCTCTCTCTCTCTCTCTCTCTCTCTTTTCACAGGGTTTGACAAGGTTAGGTTAAGGATCCCTAACTTTATTGACAAGTTAAGGGTTCCTAACTTTATTGACACGCTAAGAACTGTTACCTACATCAGATCATTTGAAAGCATTATTATTTTTATGAAACATACAAGTAGGGAACAGGATGAAGTTGGATCCATCTGTGGGCCAGCATTTTCATTTGATCAACTGACTTTATCTCGTTGATATCATTATGTTGTACGAACGTGTTCCAGACTCTGAGTCATCCTGGGTGATGTTCTGGAGAAGGGTACAGCCAGAGTGAAGTTGCTGCTTTCTGCCCGTCTTGTGGTATACAAGCTTGCTTATCGCTGTCCTCGAATTGGAGCCAAGTGTGGTACTTCGACAATGTTGGCCTTGTACATAACAGTAAGACCGCCCACATCCCTCCTGTGTTGAAGGCTCTGCTGAAATGACAGATCTATCCAGGATGAGTCCAGGCGAGAGATGAGACGTCTTGCTCTGTTCTCTACTCTGTCAAGCAGTCGCAGATGAGATGGAGGGCAGGCAAACCAAAAAAATGGAGCATACTCAAGGTGTGAGCGTACTTGTGCCTCATACAGAATCTTGCAACCCCTATTGTCAAGTAGATGCGAGATACGTCGAAGTGCTGTAAGCTTCCTGGCTGCCTTGTTTGCAAGATTTACAACGTGGTTCTTTATGGTCAGTTTGGAGTCAAATTTCACCCCAAGGCTATCAACTTCTTCCCCAGGTACCAACACTTTCTCATTCATACTTACTACTGCTCCGGCATTACCATCATGGTGCCTAGAGACCATCATAATTTGTGTTTTCTCAGGTGCAAATGTTACCTGCCATCGGTTTCACCAAGCTAATATAGCTCTTAGCTGGTGATTGATGTTGCTTAGAGCAACTGGCATTTCTTCTCTTGGATAAGTAAATATCAGAGTACGGTCATCTGCATATGCATGGGATTCTGGGATGAGATGAAGAAGGTCATTGAAGTAGACATTCCATAACAATGGTCCAAGCACACTTTCCTGTGGAACACTTGCCCCAGTAGGATGTCTTGCTGATTCCGTTCCATTGAGAACTACCCTTAGAGATCTACCATGAAGATAATCACTGAGGAGACATAGTGTAGAGCCTGCAATTCCCAATGCTTGCAGTTTTGCCAAGAGGCCCTGGTGTCATACTCGGTCGAAAGCACCAGCAATGTCCAGTGCTACCACACAGCTGACTTTGGATTCATCCAGTGACTGGTGCCATTTAGTGGAGAGGTTTAACAACAGATCAGCAGCAGAGTAACCTTTCCTGAAGCCATATTTACGGTCACAAAGTAGTGAGTAGTAGTCAAAAAACTCTGTCATTTGTCTTGAGATTATTGTCTCAAGGATCTTGCCAGTGATTGACAGGAGTGACACTGGTCTGTAGTTGCTGATTTCTGCTCTGCTCTTCTTTTTGTAAACATATACTACATTTGCCTCTTTCCACAGAGAAGACCATTTACACTACTAGGCAGTGCTGAAAGATGCTAGTTAGAAGTGCTGCTCTCTCTCTCTCTCTCTCTCTCTCTCTCTCTCTCTCTCTCTCTCTCTCTCTCTTCTCTCTCTCTCTCTCGAAAGACACAAGCTTATAAACGACAACAAGCACGGTTTCAGGGAAGGAAAATCCTGTGTCACAAACCTACTGGAGTTTTATGATAAGGTAACAGAAGTAAGACACGAGAGAGAGGGGTGGATAGACTGCATTTTTTTGGACTGCAAGAAGGCATTCGACACAGTTCCTCACAAGAGGTTAATGCAAAAGCTAAAGGATCAGGCACACGTAACAGGAAAAACACTGCAATGGATCAGAGAATATCTGACAGGAGGCAACAACGAGTCATGGTACGTGACGAGATGTCAGAGTGGGCACCTGTGACGAGTGGAGTTCCACAAGGGTCAGTCCTAGGACCTGTACTGTTTTTGGTATATGTGAATGACATAACGGAAGGGATAGACTCAGAAGTGTCCCTGTTTGCAGATGATGTGAAGTTAATGAGAAGAATAAAATCAGTCGAGGATCAGGCAGGACTACAAAGAGACCTGGACAGGCTGCAAGCCTGGTCCAGTAACTGGCTCCTTGAATTTAACCCTGCCAAATGTAAAGTCATGAATATCGGGGAAGGGCAAAGAAGACCGCAGACAGAGTATAGTCTAGGTGGCCAAAGACTGCAAGCCTCACTCAAAGAAAAGATCTTGGGGTGAGTATAATACCGAGCACATCTCCTGAGGCACACATCAATCAGATAACTGCTGCAGCATACGGGCGGCTGGCAAACCTAAGAATAGCGTTCCAATACCTCACTAAGGAATCATTCAAGACTCTGTATACCATATACGTCAGGCCCATACTGGAGTATGCAGCACCGGTTTGGAACCCACACCTGGTCAAGCACGTCAAGAAATTAGAGAAAGTGCAAAGGTTTGCAACAAGACTAGTCCCAGAGCTAAGGGGATTGTCCTACGAAGAAAGGTTAAGGGAAATCGGCCTGACGACACTAGAGGACAGGAGGGTTAGGGAGACATGATAACGACATATAAAATACTGCGAGGAATAGATAAGGTGGACAGAGACAAGATGTTCCAGAGAGGGGACACAGAAACAAGGGGTCATAATTGGAAGTTGAAGACTCCTATGAGTCAAAGGGATGTTAGGAAGTATTTCTTCAGTCATAGAGTTGTCAGGAAGTGGAATAGCTTAGAAAGCGACATAGTGGAGGCAGGAACCATACATAGTTTTAAGACTAGGTTTGATAAAGCTCATGGAGCAGGGAGAGAGAGGACCTAGTAGCAATCAGTGAAGAGGCGGGGCCAGGAGCTATGACTCGACCCCTGCAACCACAAATAGGTGAGTACAAATAGGTGAGTACACACACACACACATACACACACACACACACACACACACACACACACACACACACACACCACTACGCTCCACATCTCCGCCATTACAATGTTGCAGTTTTCACAGGCGAGGATCCCTGATAGGAAGCGACGGCTTGCTGGTTTGCTCTGAATAAAGTCATGAATATAATTTCCATTCAAAGAGGCTTGCCAGTTATTACTTTGTGTGGCTCCTTCCCATGCTCCACTTTACATTATCACACTGGCTTTACATTATCACGCTGGCTTTACATTATCACGCTGGCTTTACATTATCACGTTGGCTTTACATTATCACGCTGGCTTTACATTATCACGCTGGCTTTACATTATCACGCTGGCTTTACATTATCATGTTGGCTTTACATTATCACGCTGGCTTTACATTATCACGCTGGCTTTACATTATCACGTTGGCTTTACATTATCATGTTGGCTTTACATTATCACGCTGGCTTTACATTATCACGCTGGCTTTACATTATCACGCTGGCTTTACATTATCATGTTGGCTTTACATTATCACGTTGGCTTTACATTATCACGCTGGCTTTACATTATCACGCTGGCTTTACATTATCACGCTGGCTTTACATTATCACGCTGGCTTTACATTATCACGCTGGCTTTACATTATCACGTTGGCTTTACATTATCACGCTGGCTTTACATTATCACGTTGGCTTTACATTATCACGCTGGCTTTACATTATCACGTTGGCTTTACATTATCACGCTGGCTTTACATTATCACGCTGGCTTTACATTATCACGCTGGCTTTACATTATCACGTTGGCTTTACATTATCACGCTGGCTTTACATTATCACGCTGGCTTTACATTATCACGCTGGCTTTACATTATCACGTTGGCTTTACATTATCACGCTGGCTTTACATTATCACGCTGGCTTTACATTATCACGCTGGCTTTACATTATCATGTTGGCTTTACATTATCATGTTGGCTTTACATTATCACACTAGCTTTACATTATCACACTAGCTTTACATTATCACGTTGGCTTTACATTATCACGCTGGCTTTACATTATCACGCTGGCTTTACATTATCACGCTGGCTTTACATTATCACGCTGGCTTTACATTATCATGTTGGCTTTACATTATCACGCTGGCTTTACATTATCATGTTGGCTTTACATTATCACGTTGGCTTTACATTATCACGCTGGCTTTACATTATCACGCTGGCTTTACATTATCACGCTGGCTTTACATTATCATGTTGGCTTTACATTATCACGCTGGCTTTACATTATCATGTTGGCTTTACATTATCATGTTGGCTTTACATTATCACGCTGGCTTTACATTATCATGTTGGCTTTACATTATCACGCTGGCTTTACATTATCATGTTGGCTTTACATTATCATGTTGGCTTTACATTATCACGCTGGCTTTACATTATCATGTTGGCTTTACATTATCACGCTGGCTTTACATTATCATGTTGGCTTTACATTATCACGCTGGCTTTACAGTATCATGTTACAACATAAAAGGCCTCCATGTATTATTTGCTTCGCCGGGATGTTGTTATTTATGATGCCGTGTTGACTGCAGGATGGCAGGCAATACGGCAGGAGGTGGGAAAGACGTGAGGCGATGGAATAAGGGAAGGAGGAGGAGGGAGACGACGATGGAGGTGACATTGTTGATGTACAGGAAACGAAGGAGTAGATGGAGAACAAGATGGAGGCTCCGTGGAGAGGTGGTGGTGGTGGTGAGAGAGTGTGACAGAGGAGGATTTGGGGAAAGGTGGATGCGGAGGTGGAGGAGGGGGGAAATAAAGAAGGAAGAGCGAATGTTTTTTTCTTTATTACTATAGTTTACTTGAAACCTTACGAACCTTTCCAATCCATCAATTTTGAGACTTGGACAGGTAGTTGACGATCGTCTGGGAGGTAGCGGTATGGGAAGGTTCAAGACTTGGTGGGGCTCCCCATACTGCATGAGGTTCCACACTAGGTGCTCCATCCCCTCCATCTCACACTTCGTGAGGTCCCCGTACTCCAGCTGTAGGAACGTCTAAGGAAGGTAACATTGCATCAAGGATGGGGCTAGATACTCGAGGGTGTAGGGTGATGGTGCAATGGTTGTTGAGAGGCGCAGGTGTGATGGACTTTAAGGTGTAATCCCCTTAAAGTGAAGGGATTATGGGCTCTCAACCCTTCACGAGTCTACGGGATCCAGGGAATTAAGCACTCCTCTCTACCCTGTATGTGAGACCTGCTTATACTTGAGGTAGGAGGGTAGGAGTGAGTGGTATTGGGATGGGGATGTAGTACGATAGTGATTGTTGCGGGAGAGAGGGGGGGGGCAGATGGTCATTGTGTGGGAGAGGGCAGTAAGGTTACCTGAGTTTAATTTCAGTGTACAGATATAGCACAGTTCCAGAGACCTAAGTTGGCCAAATAATTTAAGTGCTTGACTGTATTTGTATGGCAGTGAAGGTTCTCTGTACATTCTACAGATTTGCTGCTTCGTCTGCCTTAAAAAGGGATTTGGTTAGAAGGAATAGTCTGGTTTAGAGAGAATAAGTAACTTAGAGTATAATCACTGGCCTGGCATCTCTTGTTTTGAAGAACATAAGAATATGTTCTTCAAAACAAGAAATGCCAAGTATAAGTTATCCAGCCTATTTTTTTCCTTGCTTTTGTGATAGAAACACTGTTATGATCCCTGAGAAAGAGACTAATATTACATCGAAGGAGCGTTCCTCTTCCTCTCCGTTGAGTGATTTGAGTTTCTTTTGTAGTTCCTTCCAGATTTTCTTCATTTTTTCCGAAGCGGAGTAACTAAAATTTGTCTTCATTGAATATAGTTTTTTTTTTTTTTGTGGCCTACTGGAAGACCTGGTTAATATCAGCTTGGAGATTTACTGTGTTGTCAGTGGATGATGCCACTCTCGTACTTTAGTATCCTTTGCTAAGGATGTTACATGAGAATGTAGGAACACTGCAGCAGGCCTACTGTCTCATAAAGGCTTTGATTTATGCCTCTGTATATTTTAGATATGAGAATGAGAATTGGGAGGCAAGTAGTTTGCCTTGAAGAATAGTGTTTTTCACTGTGCCAGTCTCTGGATTTACTCTGTTCAGACAGTGAGGGACTGGGGATGAAAAGGGTGCCTGTTGTTGATAAAGATGATGGCTAAGATAGTGGTACTGGGGGAGAGGGGAGGTAAGATGGTGGTGTTGGGTAGGAAGGGTATAAAGAGGGGTCTCAGGTCTCTGGCTCACTTTTGAATTGTAATTTCCCACGAAGGCTGTGCCTCTGAGCCCTCGGTTAATAACTTGTCTCATTAGTTCCCTGTGTTAAGTGCGTTTGGTCATCCTCTTCGCTCATAGATCGTCACGATTTTCTCCAGATTAAGGCTAGTGTACACCCTCCTCGCCCATTGACACCCTGTGAGAAAGACCTCAAGGGATACTTCTGTCTGAGGGCTCGCAGAGAGGTATCCCTTAATCCAGGGGTGGCTAACCTTTTGCATTCCATGCGCCAATTTGTTCACGCTCTAGTTGAGATGCGCCACGACACACTTGTACCCCCATTCAGTTCTTTAAAAATATGTTAATATTGACATATTTAGCATTTTCACATAAAATGGTTTAATATAAAGACAAGATAAACATTACTTACTTTAATGAAACTTTTGAGTCTGCTTTGATTTCACCCCAAGTTTGTAATGTTTGGAGTTTAATTAGTTACTGAGAGTTTCAGAGAATTCTTCAAATTTTAATGAGTCAATCACGACCTCAATTTGTTTTTAATAAATTTCATGGATGAAAATGCTTGTTCACGTCTGTACGTTGTTTCAAAACGACAGATATAACTCTGGGCATTTTTTCATTGTTCTGGAAAATGTTCAAAGGTTAATGATCACCAAAAATTAATTATGTCAGAGGCATTTGGGACTGAGGGAAGATCATCAAATTTTATTTTCAATAATGAATTTGATTTCAAATCAATAAGTTACATTTGTATGTTACTAGGAATCTTCAGGGTTTTTTGTTCACTAAGTGAAAATGGGTTATAAATGAGAGTATGCAGTCTTCTTCTTTAGCAAAATCACTAAAACGACTTTCAAATGTCTCTTGCAATAATTAGATTTTTTTTCTCAATATACAGTAGAACCTCGATGTTTGAACTTAATTGGTTCTTAGGTGGTGTTCGAACTGCGGAAAGTTCGATATGGGAAAGAGTATTTCCCAGGTTTTAATTATCAGCATCACACACACTGGAGGATGTTGAATTGACTCTTCCAAAAGTCTCTTAAGAGTTAGGTCAGTGTTAGAAGTCACTTCAAAGCACTCTTAAAACAGGTCTTTCCTGTAAAGTTTTTGCAACTGAATTTTAAGCAAGTCAGCGCGTTCGGGCCCAAGAAAAACGTTCAAAGACCTGGTCAATTTTTTCGAGTTTGTTCGAGGTCCGGTGCGTTCGAACACCGAGGTTCCACTGTATATTCTGTAAAATTGCCATTATCTTCAGCACATTCACTCTGTTCTTTTAAATGTGGAATCTGACTTAAATCCTCATTTTCTAACTGAGAGGTAAACAGTTTTAACTTCATCTTCAATGCAGTGATATCTTTTACTAAGCTGGGAAACAATTTGTTCTTGCTCTTCACTTTCAAATTAGATTATTGAGATGGCTGGTAACAAAGGGCGGTGTGAGTGTTCACTGCAATTTGTTCCTAGTCTTATTCACTGATTATTTTTTTAATTGAAAGCAGATTAATGTGAAGGATGACATTCGCTAAAAGATATGTACTGAATAATAAAATCACTGAAAATGATTGCTAAGTTTTAGATTTATTCTCAGTAAAATTAATTTCTAGCTGTAAGTTACTCGAATTTCTGTTATAATTTTTTTCTACAAATCTGCTATTGGTTAATAACTTTTGTACGAGTAGGCTTGCTTTTTTATTATTATCACTGGGGTGCAATGCGCTACTTCTAAGCATGCAGTGCGCCATAGGTTGGCCATCCCTGCCGTAAGCCTAAGGTTAAATGGGTTCGGTTAGCTTCAAGAGTCTGATCAGGCCCTCAAATAGACTTGGTCTAGGACCGGGCTGTGGTCCCTGGAATTAGGTAGACTACAAGTGTCTGTACAGACATAGGTGATATTTAAAGGGATTGTTATAGTGTGCTTCATCTATAACCGGTCCCAAAGCAGGCCTCCTGGTTCCTTTTAATTTATTTTCATTGTTCTATAGACTATGTTTCATTTTGATTGTTGTGGTTTTAATGCTTGTGTGTTGTGTACATTTTAATGTAAAGGTGCAATATTGTTTTGGTTCCAGCAGTGGCTCTTAAATTACAAGTTTTCTTGTGTGGGAGAGACCAGCCTGAAAGAATATTATTCCCAAGTGATAGTAACTCCAGCTCTGCAGCAACAAAATCTTTGACGCTGCTGTAGCTGCTGAATCCATAATGGCACTGGAGGATATCGTCATCGCCCTACTGACGTTTACTAGCTCAGGCTGACACAGTTCATGACGTTGTGTATGAAACCCAACCATAGCAAGCTTTTGTCCCCACGATGTAACTGTCATATACCTGGAGAGATTAGGCAGCCGCACACTGTTAATTTTTAGAATCGGGGAGCCACACCTTTACCTCTGATGAATTCCGAGAGTCTTGCTACTGCCGGAGCCCGGCCATGGGCCAGGGCGTTCCCATAATTTAACTACCAGAACAGGGCAGACACACACTGCAGGTGTTAGTACAAAATAAATACCATACTAAACAGGGTAGTCGCGCTCTCTGGGCGTTCCCACGGTGCAACATAGAATAGGGCGGCCACACACTGCGGTTGTACTTGATATTGCTAAATGAAAAATGTAGAACCCTCATTGAAAAAGCCTCAAAGTTTAATCCAGGTTGGAAGAACCTTTTATATATCCCGGCCTGAGCAAACTTGTGTAGTGGGGAGGGAGAGGATAACAAGAGAAGAAGAATGAGTTGGAGTACAACAGTGGAGGAGATGATGAACGCGGGAGGGGGAGGGAGGGGTTTTATTGGAAGACGGGAGAGAGAGTGGGGAAGGGCTGCGTGGGATAGGAAAATATCTTAAGGGAGGAAAAATTATGAGAGGTTATTTAAAGAATCAAGTGAAGGAAGGAAAACTATGCAGTGAGGAGTGGTGAGGGACGTCCCTCCTCACTACCCCTCCACACGTATCACCCCCTACCCCCCACACACATTCCTCCACCGCGTCCATACGCACACGCCCACCACCACACACTCCTCCACCGCGTCCATACGC
Organism: Cherax destructor; assembly: GCA_009830355.1. Lineage (NCBI taxonomy): Eukaryota > Metazoa > Arthropoda > Malacostraca > Decapoda > Parastacidae > Cherax > Cherax destructor. Next base: position 182,876 of record WNWK01002932.1, read on the forward strand.
ACACGCCCACGCCCACCACCGTCAGTCCACCGCGCTGCATTGTGCTGTAGAGTGTCTGGGTGATGAAATACTATAATTTATTGTCTATCTAATATTTAGCTGGAAGAGGAGGCACACCCAAGTTGGTGTCTGTCTTGTCTTGAGTTGATCCAGGAGGCAGAGAGAGGAAGGACAGGACAGGGAGAGGGTGGAACAAGAGAACAAGGAAGGGGAGGGAAGAACGAGAGAAAGAAATAGGGAGAGGGAGGAACAGTTGAAAAGATAAGGCAGGAACAGGAGAAAGTGGGAGGGAGAGAGAGAGAGAGAGAGAAGGGAGTGAGAGGATTAAGAGAGGGTGGCAATCAATCGTGCTGTGTTGTGTGTGTGAAAAGACAACGAAGGTGGGAGGAGAGGTGGAAAAGAAGAAAGAGGATCAAAGAAATATAAAGTGACAATATCTTGCATTTTGTTTTTATCATTGAAAAAGATGAGAGAGAGGGGAGGGGGAGGGGGAGGGGCAAGAATATAAATAAGACAAAAAGCAGACAAGAATGGTTAAAAGGAGCGTGGGTCTACCTACCTCCAGGTAGGTAGACCCACACGCCACATTGCCACCCACACATCACTGCCACCCCCACGTCACACTACCACCCACACGTCACACCACCACTCACGTCACACCACCACCCACACGTCACACCACCACCCACACGTCACACTGCCACCCACACGTGAGCATCAGCTCTACAGCTCCACACTGATGGTGATGAATTTCTTCATAACTGTTGAGTGTATATTTGCAGGTACCGGAACATGACAGTGTTCTCATACCTGGGTTCTAGTACTGTGCCTAAATTCTAGTACTGATTGTGGATTCTACTACTATATATGTTGATGGTTGGGTGGTTTTGATAATGAGAACCAGCTAGAAACGCAGTTGTAGGAGAGTTAGAGGTAATTCTAGACTGAATGTAAGACGGTTGTAAGATTTACTTGCCACTAGGCTGTTGCTGCTGGAGGCCCGCTGCCCCACATATCCATCACAGCCTGGTTGATCTGGCACCTGGTGAAGATTCTTGTTCAATTTCCTCTTGAAGGCTTCTACACTTGTTCCAGCAGTGTTTCTGATATCTTCCGGTAAGATGTTGAATAATCTAGAGCCACGAATGTTGATACAGTGTTCTCTTATTGTGCCTCCCGTACCCCTGCTTTTCACTGGGTTTATTTTGCACTTCCTCCCATGTCTCTCGCTCCAGTATGTTATGACAGTGTGCAGATTCGGGACCAGGCCCTCGAGTACTTTCCAGGAATATATTATCACGTCTTAAATATGTACACCAATGAGTACATATTTAAGACTTTAAGGCGTTCCCAGTAATTTATAATGCTTTACTGGCTATATGTGGGACGTAAACGATCTCTGTATTTGTTCCAGCATTGAGCGGAAAGACCATCGACCCTGGAAGAGTGTCAACCTTAGCAGGCTTCTGTTTCGGAGTCACGTGACTGGACGGTAGTAAACAAAAGCCGCACACGGGAGAGTGAAACTTGTGACCACGTTTCGGTCAGAGGTGGACCATTCATTAGTGGCAGTGGCGTCGTAAGGGAGGGGCGGGCCGCCCCGGGTGACACCATCAAGGGGGTGACACCGTAGAGCCTCTAAAGGTGACACTAATGCACAAAACAGTTCTGTACCAACATAAGAGAAGAATCCTTTGTTTCTATATAACCTCTTATATGATTACACAGTACAAATAGGCCTATATAGGGAAAAATCATTGATTTTGATGATGTGATAGATGATTTTGCAGGATTGAAGGCAAGGAAATGTAAGATCAGATTCACTGAGTGTGTTATTCACTGAGATGTTACCTGTACTCAAGGTCAAATCGGAACTTGTGTTTCTCTGATATTGCAATGTTTTTCTTTATTTTTCAAGTTTTTTTTTTTTTGCCTTGTTGAAGATGAATAAATGTAGGATCTGTTGCCTGTACTCAAAGTGGTATTTGAGTTTCTATTTTCTCAATATTACTACGATTATTTATTTTATCATTAATAAAGTTGAGAAGTATTCTCCTGTTCGGTTTATGGCTCTTAAACGTTCTCATTGCTAAACATTAGTCATTGGTCATGCAGTAGTGACGTCACTTGAGTTTACTCCCCCCCCATCCCCACGCCCTTGGATTTTATGGGGGTGACACCAAAGATACCGCCCCGGGGTGACACCAACCCTAGCGACGACACTGATTAGTTGTACCTTGATGGTTGCTGCCTACGAGTCTGGGGGACTGGTGGGGAAGAGGTTGGTTAATAAGGGAAACAAGGGAAATATTTCTTCGCATCTTTCGTGTCACGGTGTTTTCATTTTCAATTCTTCAGAGCCATTAGATGTGGCGGTCATGGGTGACCACCCCGCATGTCCGGGACGGGGTCGCGCGCGGGGAAAGAGGGGGCAGGACCCCGGCGACCGTCATCATGTAGTACCCTGCTGAAAATGGTATAAAATGGCCATTTTCAACACTACTACTAATACACGTAGCAGCGTTGAAACGGTGAAACGTCGAAACGTTTCACCTATTGTGTAGGCGAAACGTTTTAATAATAAAGATACCCAACTGTTGCACATGTCTTGATCATCAATATAGTACCATGTCCAGGGGCAACACAGATGGCTCGTCTTGCCCATGTGGTACCTAGGAGGAGCCATAGGCTGTTCTGCTCTTATCCTTGTACCATCACTTCTTGAAGAACGTATTAAGCTCCCTCTTGATGAACGTATTAGGCTCCCTCTTGATGAACGTATTAGGCTCCCTCTTGATGAACGTATTAGGCTCCCTCTTGATGAACGTATTACGCTCCCTCTTGATGAACGTATTAGGCTCCGTCTTGAAGAACTTATTAAGCTCCCTCCTGATGAACGTATTAGGCTCCCTCTTGATGAACGTATTAGGCTCCCTCTTGATGAACGTATTAGGCTCCCTCTTGATGAACGTATTAGGCTCCCTCTTGATGAACGTATTACGCTCCGTCTTGATGAACGTATTAGGCTCCGTCTTGATGAACGTATTAGGCTCCCTCTTGATGAACGTATTAGGCTCCCTCTTGATGAACGTATTAAGCTCCCTCTTGATGAACGTATTAGGCTACCTCTTGATGAACGTATTAGGCTACCTCTTGATGAACGTATTAGGCTCCCTCTTGATGAACGTATTAAGCTCCCTCTTGATGAACGTATTAGGCTACCTCTTGATGAACGTATTAGGCTCCCTCTTGATGAACGTATTAGGCTCCGTCTTGATGAACGTATTAGGCTCCCTCTTGAAGAACTTATTAAGTTCACCATTGAAGAAAGCTAAGGGTAGGGTGTAAAAACTAACCTGGAGCTCTCCATCTCGCTATCCCTGGCGAGCCATCTAGCTATCCATGACGAACCGTCCATCTATCCCTAGCGAACCATCCTTAACACGGGCCGACACTTTGGACAAGCTGGAGGCGTTATCTCCTGCCCTCCAGAGAGCATGTTTGTGCTGTGATGTGCCTGACGGTTGGGGTCATACTCCTGTGATGAGCCATGGGCAGCCTCGCTCCTAGGTGCTCGGGGTGACCCTTGCTGCTTGTGCCCATCATGCGCCGACAACTCGGAATTTTGCGAAATAAAGAAGATTGATGGAAGTTTTAAGAAGTTAATTATCTCGGTATTATGCTTGGATAATATTAATTTTTTGTTCCCGGGTCATTATAATGAGATCGCCAGGCCTGGGGGAGGCAGGCCCAGGGGAAGACCGGCCCTGAGGGAGGCAGGCCCTGGGGAAGAAGCTGGCGAAAGGAATCCTCAAGGGGAGGGCGAGAGAAGGGGGTAGGAAGGCTTATGAGGAAGAGAGCGAGAGGTACCCATGGGGACTGGAGGGAGAAAGGACCCCTTTGGGAGGGGAGGTAGAGGGACCAAAATGGTAGATAAGGGTGTGGGGACCCCTTCGAGGGAAGGTTTTCCATGGGTAAAAGGCTTGTCTCGCCCCCTCCTCCCCTCACCCCGGGGAGAGTTGAGGTTTCAAGGGAACAGATAAATATTTTATTATAAAAAATAGTAAGTTAAAAAAAGACATGTTGAGGGGGCACCATAATGTTATACCAGAAATAACTCCTGGAAGCACCCTGGCCCAACAGGCACATACCAGGGAACTAATGAGGCTTTGTGAAAAGTACTCACTAAACCAACAGATAATTGATCCCACTAGAAATGAAAATACCCTGGATTTGATATTCACAAACAACGAGGAATTAATCAGAGACATAACAGTTACAAAAACAATATACTCTGATCATAACATCATAGAAGTTCAAACTAGTATTAACTCAGGGTTAGGGAACTGCGACACTAATGTTAGAGACGGAATGTTCAGTAAGTTTAATTTTAATAACCATAGAATTGACTGGGAAAAATAAACCAAGAGCTATCAGACATATCATGGGAATCAGACATGAGCACCTTAAATCCCCACCAGTGCCTAGAGAAGCTGAATACAGAAGCATACAAGGTATGTATGAAACACGTACCATTGAGGAACCCCGAAGAAGATCAGATATAGAGAGAGAGCGTAGGAGATGGTACAGGAGAAGAAAACGGGTTACTGAATTGCTGAAAAACACAGTTATGTTGCAACAGAAGAGAGATAGCCTTAACCGAGAGATCACGGAATTAGAACAAAAACTTAAGATGTCATACCTGACAGAAGAAGTACAAAGGGAACAAAGAGCCATACAGGATATTGCAAGAAACCCAAAATATTTCTACTCCTATGCAAAATCCAAGCTAAGAACTACCTGTAGAATTGGACCATTATTGAGAGGAGATTCGTATACGGAC